>JBAMIH010000048.1:105000-198037 GCA_038501795.1 Pseudopleuronectes americanus | reverse complement strand
ATGTGTATTTAATAAGGGGCTTTCTGCAGAAAGGATCAACACTCCAAGAGTCCTAAGGATCTCAGAGTGAAGATGCAGAACAGTCAAAAACACAGATCTTATAAAGGAGGACTGAGGGCCGTCCCTCTGAACCAATCCAGGAAGGATCCATGGGTGGGGGAGATCTAAATACAACAGTTGATTTACATGTGTTTCCTAAGGTGATAAGAAGACATACCCTCCTTCCTGTGATGGGTAATTAAATCACAAATGGTCTCACTGTATTCACGTCACAAACAGTCCCGACCATAAAACAGCTCAAGTCCTAAACATTTGGTCTATGTAAATACAAGTCATAAAAGTCTCTTGAAAAGGCTTCAGACACTTACTAACTAAATACAAAATAGTTTGTTAACCGTGCTTAGTTAATTTTTCTACTACAATTCCCTCCTTTTTGTCATTTATGACAACATAAAAAATTCACAACTACAGTAAAACATCAAATACATCAATTCACCAGGATTTCAAAATGCATCATCATTATCACTGTATGTAAAGCAAACTGCCTTTGTCGCGGGCGGTATGTGTCTTTAAATGGGAGGAAGGACTGATAAGAGCAAACTAAACAGACAACACAACAGCATTACATTCTTCATCACTATCAAAAGGTTTTGGAGAGGAAATCACTAAGGGAGGGAAACACATCTAACATTGTCGTCACTGTAGATCTAATTCGTGTGTCATCTGGCAGAACAAACCATAGGGAAACAGCTGGCATTCACCATAAAGCCCATGGAGGCTACAGTAACCAAACTGTGAGTATAAAGGTGAAGTGTGGGGGAGACATACGTGTGAATAGAAGTGTGACATGTTCAAACGAGCAAACACTTTCCGTAGCTTCAAAGGAAAACAAATCATCATATCGCACAGGATGCTTGAAACTCAACCAAACAGATTGGCCTGGGAGATTGGTTTGAATGTTCCAAAAATCATTATTAAGAGAACAGTTCCTCTACTGCCACTCAGAACCAACTGACTGAAGCAATGGCACGGAGGTCGGCGTTCCATTTGTCGTCTTCTCGGCGGTGTGTGTATCATGTGATTCTCCAAAGCAACTATTAAAAACAGCTGTGCTGGTCAACACTGCCCCCCCGCTTCACTGATCCTTTGTTTTAATTATTCAGTGTGGGTGCAGTAGGTGGATCTTCTGGTTCTGGGACTCTCTTGCAGTGACTGACATGAATCCATGTTGTCCTCTCAGCGACCTTCACCGCCGTGTGGGTTGTTAAAAGGATCTGGTACGGTCCTGTCCAGCGTCTGTGTCGCCAACTTTTCCGCCTTAGGTCTTTCACTACCACCCAGTCGCCGGGCTTCAGGTCATGAAGTGGTCCAGTTGCTGGGTTAGGGAGTGCGTCTTTAACCTGTTTGTGGATCGCAGATAAAGCAGAAGAAAGATTTGTACAATAACATAGCATTTCATCTTCACAGAGAGTTGTTGACGGCAATTGTCTTTTAACAGGTCCAATGCCCGTGTTCGCTGGGCGTCCGAACAGAATCTCAAATGGGCTCAATCCATATTTTGGTCTGACTCTCATTCTCATTTGCATGAGAACCAGTGGGAGAGCTTTAGTCCATGATAATCCAGTTTCCTCACAGCATTTAGCCAATTTGTTTTTTAATGTCCCGTTTTCTCTTTCCACGGCTCCACCACTAGCTGGATGATAGGCACAATGTTGTCTTAAATCAATGCCCAAATATTTACTTAATTCTTTTAGTGCCGCACTAACAAATGGAGTCCCGTTGTCACTGCTGATTTTACTTGGGATTCCCCATCTGGGAATAACCTCAGTGACCAACGCTTTAGCTACGGCAACTGTATCTTGTTTCGATGTGGGGAAAACTTCAACCCATTTAGAAAACATATCAACTATAACCAAGCAATATTTTTTCCCTTCACTCGGTGTTAGCTCTATAAAATCCATCTGTAAATGGTCAAATGGTTTGTCAGGTGGAGGATGTGCAGCTTGTGGTGCCTGCATTCCTCTACCAATGTTGTTAGTAGCACAAATCATGCATGCTTGACAAAACTTCTGAGCATAACTAGAAAACCCCTTCGTGAACCAATGTTGTGAAATAGCAGCCATCATCGATCCTTTTGAAACATGATCCTTCCCATGCGTTAACTTTGCATAATGAGGAAACAGATATTTTGGCAGACAAGGTTTCCCCTCAGGGCCCACCCACACCCCATGTGTGTGTGTGTGCAACCACTTCTCCTCCAAAGTCCACGCTCATCTACTGTCGCTCTAAGTTGGAGTTCTTGCAGGTCTGCCGTGGGGGTGGTGGGGTCAACCTGTAAAAGGATGTGTGAAGCAGATAAGGGCTGGCGAGCAGCTGCTTTCGCTGCTGCATCTGCCCTGGCATTTCCTTGTGATACTGGGTCATTGTTTGAAGTGTGAGCATCACATTTACATACAGCAACCTGCTTGGGGAGGAGGACAGCATCAAGCATTTGAGACACTAGAGCATGATGTGCAATTGGTTTTCCTGATGATGTAAGGAATTCTCTGTGTTTCCAAATCGTGCCAAAATCATGTACTACACCAAATGCATATCTACTGTCAGTGTAGATGTTAACCCTTTTCCCCTTAGCCAATTTGCATGCCTCAATGAGAGCAGTGAGCTCTGCTGCCTGTGCAGACAGGGAAGCAGGGAGAGGTCGTGCAATCAATGTATCATGTGCTGTTACCACAGAGAAACCAACTTGATTTGCTCCTGTGTCTGAATTGCGAGACGCTGATCCATCCACAAACAGTTCAAGGTCTGGATTCTGCAGTGGTGTTTCCTGTAAATCTGGTCTGGGGGAACAAACTTTCGGTTATTGTTACTACACAATTATGTTGTTCGCCATCTCCTTCTGTTGGAAGAAGAGTAGCTGGGTTAAGAACATTACATCTTTTCACAGTGATATTTGGCATTTCCAAAAGAATAGCATGATACCGAAGCCAACGTGCAGCAGACAAATGAGATGTCTTTTGTTCCAACAAAATCATAGACACAGCATGTGGTACCAACAGGGTGAGTGGGGAGTACCCTACTAAATCCCTGGATGCCATTACAGCCTTCTCTGCCGCTGCTACAGCTCTGAGACAAGTAGGCAGGCCTGCAGCAACTGGGTCAAGTTTTGCTGAGAAAAATGCAACTGGTCTCTGTTTGCCCCCATGTTCCTGGAGCAGAACTGAAGTCATGTAGCCCCCCTTTTCGTCAACTGCCTGTGTGAAAGGTCGGTCAGGGTTGGGTAGCCCTAAAGTCGGGGTCGTTTGTAAGGCCAATTTCGAGTCAGTGAAAGCTTTCTCCACGTCATCAGTCCATGTCACTTTGCTATATGCTTGTAAGCCTTGCCCGTGTGCGATTGCGCTAAGGGGCGCCTCGAGGACGCATATTAGAATAAATATCTACAATAAGCACATCCAAGGAATGACATCACTTGTTTCTTTGTGACAGGTTTTGGAATATTCTGAATTGCTAATGCTCTCTTAGGGGAGAGGGATTTGCCCTCTGCTGTGATCACATGCCCTAAAAATGAAACTTGTTATATTTTACGAACTGCAATTTTTTCAGGCTTGCTTTGTGGCCTTCTGCTTCTAAATGTTTTAAGAGAGCTACTGTATCTTTTTCACATTGTTCTTTAGTTGGAGCACAAATCATTATATTGTCAACATATAGTAAATGTGCTCTTCCTGCTGTTATCTCTAAATGAGCTCAAGCTGTCTTTTAGTGCCTGGTTGTAAATGGTCAGTGATTCACAATAGCCTTGACGAAGGCATGTGAATGTATAACTTTCTCTGTTGAACTCAAATGCAAACCAGTATTGGCTGTCTTTATCAATTTAAACACTTAAGAATGCATTTGCCCGATCAACAACAGAGAACCATTTACTATCCTTCAGAACTTGCTAAAGGATTGTTTTAAGAATTTGGAACCGACGAAGCGCGTTGTTGTACTGCGGCGTTAACAACTTACAAATCTTGTATGAATCGAAAATCATCAGATTGTGTTTTATCAAAACTACTTTTCAGAGGGAAAAATCTGAGTACGCACTAGTGAATCCTTGCAAGGAACAATTACACCTGCCCTCAACAGAGAGTTGAAAACTGGTGTAATACCATCGATGGCTTTCTGTTTCAGTAGATATTATCAGATCATGGTGTGATAACCACAGGTTCCATGTTTCAATTAAACCCACATCACGATTACCTTGAGCCCTTTAAATGTTGTTTGTATAATCTACATATGCATTTGCATATTGGGCTTCTGTACGTGTGTCTAGTACCAGTTAAACAACCTTGAAAGTGTGAACAACAGATGTAAATCCTTTTCTAAACACTTTCAAAAATAGATTATACTAAACCACAGGATCTGATATCTTTTCCTAAATGTCAGCATTGACACATTTTTGTATCCACGGTCCCAAGTCTTGCCATTCATCATTTTTGTTTTTGACAGCAAGTCATGTGAGTGTGAACCAGGAACATCAAAAAGGAAAGCACCCCTCTGAACATCTGTGAAGGAACTGAGAGGGTGACTACAGAAACAGCACATCTATGTTCTTACCAGAACATGCAACTTAGTTTTAAATTATCTTTCTCTACAACTTCCTTAAACCATCTTTCTTCAAAACCTGCATCTCTCCCTTTGTGTTTGAGTGCAGTGTAAATCTTTTGGATGTTCTTAGTGTGACTGAATTTGCCTTGTCCACTAGATCCTTGTTGATCGATGTGACAACAGATGAACAAAGCTTCCATTCATACGCATTTAACAGTGAATCAGCATTACACTTAATGCACGTGTAAATCTGTGGTGGATAAAGATCAGCCGTTCGGACCACTGTGATTCCCATCATATTAATTGAACAATATGAGGATAGCAAAAAATGAACACTTGAATTTTTCAGTGATGCCTCATATTATATTATATTATAATATCACCTCATATTAAGGCATTCATGAATTTTCAACCACGGTTCTTCGTGAATCCAACACAGATCTAACAACCTATTCGCTCATTTTAGGATGTGTGCAAACATATCACTGTTGATGACTGAATGTGTTGCTCTTAAAACAATAAGGACTGTAATCTATTTCCCTATAGCACTGTGAGTGTGTGCGTTGGCCTCTGAACATATACATCTCATTGATATTTAACACATGTTCCTATCAGTTTGTTTTTCTTTTCTAAAAAACAAAAAATCGTTTACTTCTATGATAAGTGTTTGTGTTGGTGTGATGCATTCACCCTCTTGATGTATGATGTGTTCCTCACGGTCTCGTTCTTTGGTCAGAGTTGCTGGTTCCTCCCTCTCCTCCATCCCCGCCTCGGTTCTATCAACCTTGTAAAGTTGCTGTTTCTTTGGACAATTTATTTTGTTTTGCCCAATGTCCCTTCTCTCCACAGAGAAAACCAATGTCCCAATCATCATTCCACATGCGTCTCCCCTCCTTCTTAGAAATCCTCTCCTTCTGCATCCGCGATGTACCTGTGAACATGTTCAGTGAGGCTTTATGCAGATCAGTGTCTATTTTCTTCTTCTTCTTCGCATGAACTGCATGTGATTTTATTAAGCTCTTCCTGAGTCCCACTTGATGCCTGTATGTTTTAACAGGCTGGCAACATCAGGTCACTTCAACAATTCGCGATTTGGGCTGGATCTTATCCCAGTCCATATTGCCCGCTTGTCTGGTGCATGGTGAAGAGAGGAGTTGCGGATCTGGAATGTTATCAGCTGGAAAAGATTGTTTTGGAGCCTGGGCTCCTGTCTTTGGAACATCTGCTTCTAGTTGAGCTTGGTGTTGTTCTGTTTGTCTTCTTGTTGGCGGGGAAGAGTCAAGGTCGGAAACCTGCATTTTGAGACACTGAGACATTTGTGAGGTGTTATCTGTCCCTGCCAGTGTGTGATTTCTGTCCCTTTAATGCAATTTTCTTCTAACCACATTCCTTACACTAAATCTCCCCCCAGCTGGAAAGCCACATCTTCATTCCTCATTCACACTTGTATGAGACTCAGTGCTGTGTCACCATAGTTCGTTCACATGAAGTTCATATAAGGTATACTCAGTTTAGTTCCATTATCTAAATCTTATTGTTTTTTCATTTACCTATGTAAAGAATTTTTTTATTTTAATTATTAATGACCTTAAGTCTTCATCAATCTCCTAAACGCTATCGTAAGGAGCAAATAGGAGACTTAGTAATATAAACATCAACAAAATAATGTAATACCTCCTATATTATACTCAATAGTAATTTCCTCTTGTAATTACTTGGTTGGTGCTAGTTTCTCAATTCATCTCTTCTTTTAAATACACTTTCAAATATCCTGCCTAACCAATACAAACCATAGTGCCCTAAAGAAGTTCTCTGCATAGCGCGCACGCGTCTTGAGTCTTGTTTCAACAATGCAAATACACTCAGTATTATGTCCTAGGCTGTGGTTGTGCTCTTAACAAACTCGATAAGGTACCTCGTCAGTCTACCTTCCAGGTTTACACTAAACCTTGGTTTAAAAATTTACGGGGCTTTCAACCATCATGGAGATCTCATCCCCCTTAGACAAACTTCTCTGTAACACTATGTTTTTACTGGTATAAATTACACTTGAAATCTCAGATTCTCACCAGATAGATTGCAGCGCTGAAACGATCCGGGACTCGGGTCTTGGTCCCAGCGTCTCACCCGTCCTAATGGGGAGGTTTGAGGTTGGAAATATTCTTCCAAGAGGATCAGTCAACCGCTGACCCGAGTCCAGATCCGTCCAGACGTGCAATCCCACTTCTGACACCAAATTGTGATAGAAATCTGGAGATACAAGAGGCTGGAAACAACAAAGTCATCTATGTGTATTTAATAAGGGGCTTTCTGCAGAAAGGATCAACACTCCAAGAGTCCTAAGGATCTCAGAGTGAAGATGCAGAACAGTCAAAAACACAGATCTTATAAAGGAGGACTGAGGGCCGTCCCTCTGAACCAATCCAGGAAGGATCCATGGGTGGGGGAGATCTAAATACAACAGTTGATTTACATGTGTTTCCTAAGGTGATAAGAAGACATACCCTCCTTCCTGTGATGGGTAATTAAATCACAAATGGTCTCACTGTATTCACGTCACAAACAGTCCCGACCATAAAACAGCTCAAGTCCTAAACATTTGGTCTATGTAAATACAAGTCATAAAAGTCTCTTGAAAAGGCTTCAGACACTTACTAACTAAATACAAAATAGTTTGTTAACCGTGCTTAGTTTAACCCTAACCTTTGACCCCTGAGCAGGGCAATTGATCTATACTTACCTCAACTAAATACTTTGTTTATCAGACCAACCGAAAACTCCACACCAGTTGGTTAATTGGTAAAGTCAAAACAGGATGATAGACCATTAATAAGGCATAAATTCCCTGAAAGACCCCACCCAACTAGGCGTAGTATGGTTGCATGAGATGTAACTGGAGCCATTAAGCTGGCATAACAAAATACTGAGTTGAGCCTGTAATGGAAAAAATGTGATGCCAAGGTGCCAGGAGAGTTTGAAAAGGGGAGGAGTTAAATGCACTATAAAAAGGAGTGATTCTCCAAGCAGTCTCAGACAAGACGCAATGCAGCAACAGAGAAGGATCATTTTTTATTGGGATAAGCTCTAACAGAGACCCACCATGGGGATGACTTATGACTTTAATTCAAACTGATATACTTACCTGCCCTAGCCTGATGAAGATATAATAATTTCGAAACGTCGCGACAGGGCTTCCAGATTCCAACCTAAAATTGACTTACTTACCTGACTAAGAAACGAACCCTCCCTCGGACGAGTGGAGAGACCTAAGCCTCAATTTTGTACATTTGTAAATAGTTCGTTTATATATATAGAGTCCACGTATTTCTTATTACAACGTGTAATAACCACAATGTTATTGGTTTGAGAGCACAGAGACCTGTGACATATGGGGACCAGGGAGCCCCCTGGTGTGAAGGACCGTGCACTTTCCTCCTCCTTTTTAAAGGAGGGGGGTCATTTTTTCCCCCAACCTAACCGGCCAGTGCCTCCACCAGGTTCTCGCTTCCTGGTCCTCGTCCAGTAGTCTTGTGTTTTTCATGACTCTTTTAGTCAGATGTTCTGGACCTTAGCTCAAATGTGAGATGACAGTCATCATACCCCCTTATCCCTAGTCAGGGACCATTTACCCTAACCCTAACCATAGGGCCCCTTGCCTAACCCTAACCTTTGACCCCTGAGCAGGGCAATTGATCTATACTTACCTCAACTAAATACTTTGTTTATCAGACCAACCGAAAACTCCACACCAGTTGGTTAATTGGTAAAGTCAAAACAGGATGATAGACCATTAATAAGGCATAAATTCCCTGAAAGACCCCACCCAACTAGGCGTAGTATGGTTGCATGAGATGTAACTGGAGCCATTAAGCTGGCATAACAAAATACTGAGTTGAGCCTGTAATGGAAAAAATGTGATGCCAAGGTGCCAGGAGAGTTTGAAAAGGGGAGGAGTTAAATGCACTATAAAAAGGAGTGATTCTCCAAGCAGTCTCAGACAAGACGCAATGCAGCAACAGAGAAGGATCATTTTTTATTGGGATAAGCTCTAACAGAGACCCACCATGGGGATGACTTATGACTTTAATTCAAACTGATATACTTACCTGCCCTAGCCTGATGAAGATATAATAATTTCGAAACGTCGCGACAGGGCTTCCAGATTCCAACCTAAAATTGACTTACTTACCTGACTAAGAAACGAACCCTCCCTCGGACGAGTGGAGAGACCTAAGCCTCAATTTTGTACATTTGTAAATAGTTCGTTTATATATATAGAGTCCACGTATTTCTTATTACAACGTGTAATAACCACAATGTTATTGGTTTGAGAGCACAGAGACCTGTGACATATGGGGACCAGGGAGCCCCCTGGTGTGAAGGACCGTGCACTTTCCTCCTCCTTTTTAAAGGAGGGGGGTCATTTTTTCCCCCAACCTAACCCTAACCCTAACCCTAACCCTAACCCTAACCCTAACCCTAACCCTAACACCCCTTGCCTAAACCTAACCATAACCCCCCCCCCACTTCTTGGAAGTTGCTTTCCGAAGGTCGTAGAAGCTCAGGGATGGTACCAATCCATCCGCAGGACCCAATTAGGCAGAGACAGACGCACTTTCCAAGTCTCTGCGACCTTCACAAAAAAAGTTATTCAAGAATATCTCCTACTCCTATGTGCTTTCTTCCCTTATCCTAATAATACAGCGCCTTTTTACCTTAAAGAGCTGTTAGTACCTTATAAACCCACTAGAGCACTCCGCTCCCAGAATTCAGGCTTACTTCTCGTCCCTAAAGTCTCTAAAAGTAGAGTAGGAGCCAGAGCTTTTAGCCATCAAGCCCCTCACTTGTGGAATAATCTCTCACTTTCAGTTCGGGAGGCAGACACCATCTGTTTGTTTAAGAATAGGCTAAAAACCTTTCTTTTTGATAAAGCTTATAGAGTTAATTAGTGCGGCAGAACGTAACTAAAGCAAAGGGATTCTCCGGAATCCCTTTGCTTTAACACCCGCAGATCCAGGGCCTCTGTGGCCGCACCATGGATTGCTGTTTGTGGATCGCGCATCGAGGGTCGCAGTGGTGGACCCAGTGTGGCGGATTCTGTGTCGTGTGGGCTGATCGTGGTGCTGGTGGCGGACCCTGTGTCGCGTTGGCACTGGGTAAAGGAGGTGGACCAGGGCCGCGGCGATGGCTCGTGGTGGGTCCTGGTGGGCGGCGGTGGACGGTGACTGAGGACTGGAGCGGCCTCTGGTCTGGCTGCTGGATCGTGGTCCTGCTGGTTGCTGACCATGGACTGTGATTGCAGCGGGACTGCATCAACGCCGCTAAAGACTTTAATGATGAATGTTTTCTACACGTGGCATCTATTGCACTTGTGTCCGTCCTGGGAGAGGGATCCCTCACATGTGGCTCTCTCTGAGGTTTCTACTTATTTTTACCTGTTAAAAGGTTTTTTGTAGTTTTTCCTCACTCTTGCTGAGGGTTAAGGACAGAGGATGCCACACCCTGTTAAAGCCCTATGAGATGAATGTAATTTGTGAATATGGGCTATACAAATACAATTTGATTGATTGATTGATATCTCTTCTAATCCTAACACCCCTGACCCTAATGTATTGTATGTGATAGAGCGTAGAATTTATCGTAAACTGCATATCGGAGAGGCCCAGAACTAATTACTGCAATGTCTGAAACCGCATGTAAACTACATTGAATATAAAATTATTATATGATATCAATATCAACCCCCATTTAAATTTGCACAGAGTATAACTTTATTAAAAACTGAGTGAATAAGTGGAGAGAGAGACAGTAATGAAGACTTTTATTGCTGTAAAACACACAACAATAATACAAATTCATACTTATTGGTTAAGTGTAACTCTGGCTTGTTTTCCAAAAGTGAGAAAATGTTGCATTAAAGAAAATTACAAACATCTAAATATCATTAAAAAATCACTCTGTAGAATAATACATCAAATACTTAAAACTCTTCATTCTCTTATAGACAAAGATTTCTTGTATGTGATTTGTATTAGTGGGCTAGGTCTGGGGTTAGTATTTAGTGCATTTGTGTGTAAAATTTCATCTTTATACTTAAAAAACATCAACTGACCAAAGTTTACCTTTAGATTCATTTTTAAACAACATCAATTATCTAAGTTAACAGTCGACAAGCTGTAGGCCAGATGTGATGAGTTGAGTCTAAATTCTCACATAGAGGATAAGATATCAGGATAAGATTAATTTACTCATTAATCTCAATGTATGATGTGAGAGGGTGTAATATTATAGTGAACTAAAGTGATTTTCATTATCAAACATACTTATTTTTACTGTATAATGTGGTAAAGTGTCACGTTATAAAGGACTTGGTGACCATTGTTCCAGGCATAAAGTGCTCTGTCTCGGGGGTTGTAGTCAAGCATGGACAGGTGACTGTACTTATTAGTCAGGGGAATGTCGATGTACTCGTACGTTGACGAGTTAGTGGAGTATGCATAGTACACTTTGGTTCCACCAGAATAACCATTAGTAACATACAGGGTTCCACATATCATGAAAGCCTCACCAGCACTGCGTTTCGGGTGGTTAGTGGTCCAGCTGCGGATAATCTGCAGAGTATTTGGGTTTAACTGACTGAGGACAATGTTTCCAGCATTCTGATTGGTGGCATAGACGGCCCACAGCCCGCCCTCATCTACCATGAGGTCAATATCCGAGTGCCCCCCCCAAGAATAATGGTACATGTTGTTGTAGCCGGCAAAGTCGAGCTGTCGAGAGCGGCTGATCAGTGACGTCCTGAAGTCAAACTTGATTATGGTGTGACTCTGGAACTTGTTGAAGTAAATGGATCCGTTAAAAACCACCTGACCGGTCCCAGACCAGGGATGAGGCAGACGATGAGAGGTGAAGTTATCGGTCATCATGAAGTCATACATTGACTGATACTCCCTAACAAATCGGTTGTTATGGTAACCATCCATATACCACACCTGCAGGGGATGAAATCAAATATATAATTTGAAAATGAAAAACGTTTAATATTCAAATATTTATTGAACTGTCAACAGAATTCATTATTCATTAAATTTCTGATAGCATAAATGATATGATCTTAATGTGTTTTTTTATTGACCCTTTTGGGTTTTAATATTGTGTTATATTGAAAAACAGATGTTTATTCATAATAAAAAATTCAGTCTGTCTTTTATTTATTTCTACTCCTGAGAAATTATACATGTCCTTGACTGTCATTGTGTTGTTGTCATTGCTATGTTGTGATTGTTGTTGTTATGTTTTCGTCGATGTAGTGATGTCGTTACTCACTCTGTTGTCTCCAGGAGGAGCCAGTGGGTCAGTCATCCATGAACCAAACCTGGAGCCTGATGTCTTGATGGTAATTGGCTCAGAGACCCCTGTTAGTTTCCCACAAGCTGAAATAAAAAGAGATTCTGATGATGAATCAATCATGGGTCTTGAACCTTGACATTTGGACTGCGAGTCTGATGCTCTTTGGCCTGAGCTAAGGAGACTCCCTATGCTAAACAGGTGAAAGTGAGTCTGAAGATGGTGGGAAGGGATCACCAATCCTGCTCAGAGCTCTTTAATGGCTAGATCACTATGTCCCAAATAAAAGTAATTGTGGATTTAACATGGTAACAGGGTTGGTTAAGGTAGGGGATAGGTTGAGGGGCACAAGACATCTCAACACCAGAGGAGTGCAGGTGAGAAAATATCCTTTCAAATCTAAATCTGTGTGCAATGGTCTTAGCAATGCCTTAGTTGGGTCCTGAGCCTTCGACTGTTAGCTTGAGAGGCTGCTGCTAAGGTACCTGAGCTAACCCCCCCAAACTATGTTCAAGGGTCAGAAAAAAGAGGGTGGTACAAGATTCCATCAAGTCTATCAGTGTCATATGTGTTTATTCTTCATGGTCTGTACAACACAGAGAGAACAGTCATGATAAAACACATGTTAGGGATGTATCTTAGGGTTTAGAATTGAGGGTTATGTTAAGGATTAACTGGTTAGGAATTTGGTTTTAGGGTTTATGGTGGGAACATCTTAATTGTGCAGAGGAGTCCAGTCCACAAAAGCACTATTATATCTTTCTACATTGGTATAATGGCTGTCAGTAATGGACTTAGCAAAGGCTTAACCAGGATCTGAACTCGGGACCTTCGGGTTGAGGCTCGATGCTTTGTAAATATTGTTAGATATGTTCAATGGAACGGGTTAGGGAGAGATTCCTCAATTTCACTCAGTTCTTTGTTGACCTATGAAAATATGATTCATAATATAATTCCAAATTAACAAATAACAAACGTTATATCTAATTATGTAGGTGTAAAACTGTCTCCAAGTGCAAAAACAGGTCAACTGGAATTGGATTTAATCTTCTAGGGTTGTGTCGTTCCTTTATCACATTGTCTGACAGTAAATTAATTTATCTCTAATATTACTGTTGTATTTTTATGATTCAGCAAGAGAAACAAATATGACAAATAGTCTTGAAAGTGTAATTTCAGAAAACTTGAATATTAATTGACTTAATGTAAATGGTCAACAGATGTTTATTATATGAATCTGTTGTGGTCAGGGTTAGGGTTAGGGTTAGGGATAGAGCAGACGTAGCCTTTTGTTCTCATTTCATCTGTATTCGTGCATGTTGTCTGAAAGTTTCCTGACACAACGGAGCAGTACGATGGGATATCATGGGGGGGGCAGTGTAGCCAATAGTTCAAGAGAGATGATATCAAGACACGAGAAAGAAAAAAGAGCATCAACATGTTACATCACCTGAGAAAAAAGGAACATTATCACAACCTCGCCCAGAATCAACATGTTAGTAGTTGATCACACGCTGTACTCTCTACTGCCGTCTAGTGGATGTATTGTTTAACATCCATGCCAACATGAAGGATACAAGGAAGTTTGTGGAAAGTGATGCTTACATCGTTTGAAAAGGACCTCTTTTCAGACATAAATAAAGACTACAAAGGAGCTTTAATACTTGAATCAACAATTTGTCGTCTGATTTCTTTTTAAAAATTAACATCATTAAAGTGACAAGTATAAAACCTGAAGGACCTGATTGATGATCACTTCTATAAATGACTTACTGATCAGTTGCCTTACCCAGTCTCTGCATGCAGGCTCTGAGCCGGTCCTCCAGGTTCATGACTCTGCTCTGCAGCTCCTGAAAGTCAAGTCCGCTCAGTGTCTCATGAAGAGACTCCAACTGCTTCGTCACATTTGCTGCCTCATCCTTAAACTGAGCGACCAGCAGAACGTCAGCTTTATACGACTCCAGCACCTGAATCAGAGGCCGGAGCTCCTCCATCTTGGACCTGATGGACTGAGAAGGGGAGACATAGAGGGATGGGTTTAGGATAGCCCTTATAGCCCCAACTCCTTTTTTTCAAAGCTCCTTTATTTGCTGTTTTCGAAATTTAGTTACAAAATTTGTCAGAAGAAATAAATAAATATATACAAAAGAAAATCTTAGTTTAACTCAGAATCTCCAAAACTCAGCTTATCAACACACCACACACTCCTGAATTCTTTAACATCATTAGTGAAAACTGAAATCTATTTTCAACCTGGCCTGTATCATCCCGCCGTGCAGAGCAGGCCTAGGTCAAAAGGTCCCAGTGTGAGCTCCGCTCTGAGACAAGTCCCTTAAACTATGGGTCCCTGTAGCAGCCAAAACAGGGAGCTACAATTCATTGGCCCCTGCTTGAGGAACAACCCTTACACAGTCAATAATCTGGGGAGATCACAGCCTTTTCAGCTCCATAGGGAAAAGGGGCTTTGTCACACCCAACCTCCCACTTGGCTCAAGATGGCCTGTGCTCCAGTTTGGAGCCTCTGATTGAAGTTGAGCCACAAAGCTGCAGCTCAGCTGATACCGTGAACAAGCCCCTGTCTAACTTTGTCTTTTTGCAGGCACAAAACATTCTGACAGGCTCAGCCCATTCCAGAAAAAGTCCACCAATACCATCTGAATCTTGGCCAGCAAACCAGTCGGGTGGTCCACACAAGTCAGTTGATACCACAACATGAGTAGAAAACCCCAAAGTGTTCTACTCAGCTTTTCGCTGGTAGTAAAGTTGTTACTTTTCTGCTAGTTGACCTTGGAGGACAGTGAGCCAGTGTTATTGAGGATATTTAAATCCTCTTGTTTTCCAACAATTGCAGCTTTAAGGCCACGGAGATGGGTTTGCACGGAACCCGTCTTTTCCTTGTCCCACTAATTTAAGTGTTATTGCTGTTATTTCAAAGTTAGTGGACATCACTCTTGTGAGGCCATTTCAAACAAATCGGCATGTTCGGTGTGCTACCAGCTAAACGTCCGATAGCACCTGCGCAATGTCGGCTTTTATACAATCCAATCGTCTTTATCTGTTGTCATTATAGTGACTGGGAAACTATAGTGTTCCCAGATGATGAGGGAGGGTCTTCACACTCCTGTTTGTCTGCGGTGGTTATGACCATGAACTACAGCACATCGGGTCCTTTGCTAAAGTCAGTACATAGCAGAGCCACAGGCCACCATTTCTTTATTTCCGTAAGGTCCTCCATTTCTTGGGGAGGAGAGTAAGGACGGCTGTCCTGCAGCTCAAAGGTAACTGTCCTGCGTTGCAGGATGCAATGATTGTTTTTCTTCTGAGAGGGTCGGGGGTGGAGTTTGATGCAGATAACAAGAGTCTCTGCTGGAGACCTGACCCACCAGCGATAAGACAAACTCAGCTACTGTGATTAATGAGGTGAAAACACATAAACAACACAAAGACGCTCCAAATACTCTCCACTACCAAACTCACTCCCAGCATGCACTCATACAGAGAGAGAGACAGGTTGTAGCCGCGTGGATTAATGACTGAGTTTATGAAAATAACTTTATCGACAAAGTTATTGATCGTATATGATCATTACATGTAATTTAACATTTTACAGTTTCTATGGAGACGGGCTGTGCTGATGATGTCATGAGGCGGCCGGAACCTTGAACTGTCGGGCGGTGTTGATCTCGTGTCCGTCCTCCACTTCCTTAAATTTGTTTTCCAGACCTTTCAGCTCAATTTCCATTTTCTCCACAAACTGAACGTCTCTGTGAGTTCGCTGCTCCAGCAGCTCGATGGACTGACTCATGTTGTTAACCTGAAACAAATAAGATCAGACCATCAAATCCACCCACTGTGCCACTGACTAGTAACCATTGTCTTCTATCTGCCCACTGCTAAATACTGACTTTGTCTATTTTCTTCTACTAACTACTTTCTATTGATGACTACGTACAAACTACTACTCAATACAAACTACAAACTACTAAACAAGTGCTATTAACAATTAACTTACTATAAACTACTAACTAGTATATATTAATAACTCTCCACTAACTACTAACTACTAAACCTAGTACTATTAACTAATAACTACTGAGTATTGTTATCAAGCTATCCTGAACTGACTACTGTCATCTATCTACCAACTGCCATTGACTTACTACTAATAACTAACTAGTGTCTAATAAATATTATCCACTGTCTAAACCTAAGCCTACTGTCTACTAGCCACCAACTATATAATAGTACCTAATCATCTTTACACCACTAACTACTGTCATCTAACTACCAACTACTAACTACTATCAACTACCTGCTAGTGGCTATTAACTAACCAATATCTACTATCAACTAACTACCAATTTCTAAGTACTGTCTAAGTAATATTAGTTCTATCTGTAATATCAAAGTATTAGTGGTATCAGTAGTATAAGCAGTATGAGTTGCAGAACCTTTTCGAGCAGATGTTGAAGCTGTTTGCTTCGAGCGTCTCTGGAACAAACGGTCGGCTGCGGAGCGACAACCGTACAAACACACCGGCCGTCCGAGTCCTGGGCCGAGCTGTACACCTGCCAGCCGTCCTCGGGGGCTGAGGGCCCCACCTGTCAGAAGACACACCTGAGACTACTTCCTGTTGTCTGATCCCTCCTCCCTTTTTGTCCTCCTCAGACAGGGGAAATGTTTTCATTGGTCCGAACTGTCGCTGCCATGGATGTTATTAATTTTGGCAGTGGGTTAAATGTTGGCACACATAAAAATAAAAATAAACGTTTCTCAGGCAAGAACGACTCGGCTCCATTCAGGTTAGTTAGACTTTGTTTGCAAACATCCCAGCACTATTCTGATTAACAGTAGCTGCTAATGTTGAAGAAGATTGTCACATTGTGTGTAGCTGGACGTCTCAATGCTAATTGCTCTTTTCCCAGATATATAAATGTTAGCTTAACTAGCAGTGTTGTGCACGTTCACACCTCTCATGAACTAGTTCAAAGTTCGGTTCATACAAGTTAACATGAATAGTTCACGTTCATAGTTTACCATTTAAAATCTGAACTAGTTCATAGTTTAGTTCAAGGTGGAAGTTAAATATTAAATTAAATGAAATTAAATATAAAAAAATGAAATTAAATAAAATTTAAAAAAATTAAAACTGTGCACACACTTTTTTTTTGTTTTTATATTTAATTAATTAAAATGTACATATTGTAAGACATTTTGCATTAATAGAAGAAATTCTGCCAATTTTAAGAGTTCAGTATATTGCCAGCTTGAAGATGGCAAACAATGGGAGTTGAACCCCGGCCCTTCTGCTTAGAGGACGGCCACTTACCGACTAGGCCACACCGCCTGTTGATCACCATTAGGAACTAAGCACTCTATGAAGATGGACAAATTATCGTGTGTGTGTCTCTTGGCGTAGCGCGGCGCGTGGCTTCGGCGGCCGGTGTAAACCCGGCGTTAGACAGCGCCCCTCCTCAGGAGAAGGAAAACATTCCGTAACGTTTCAGCTAGACCTCAGATAATATAAACGTGTTCACCGTTCAAATTCATTATTTGTCATTGAGTTGCGTTCAGGTCATCGTTCTCATAAAAACAAACGTGTTCAATGAACGTGTTCTTATGAACTCGTTCATGCACAACACTGTTAACTAGTCAGCTTGACCTAGTTAACAGAAAGTTGAGTTGATCAAACTTGGCTGTGGTCAAAACAAACACAAACAAAGGTGCACACACAAACATTAGTACTTGCAGCAATATTGTTTATCAAAGCGTATCAGAGCTTTAGCCCATTCTGGAATAATCAGATCCTTCCGCTGCATTCTGCCTCTGAGTATTCTTCATGATTTACTGTTAGCTGTTAGCTGTTAGCTAAGTTAATCAGTAATGTATCAAGTTATTCACGCTTAGCAGTACCTTCCCGCTGCTATTTGAATAAATGCTGCTAACATGTTAAATGTTTAGCTTCTAGACTAACTGTTCGTGACTAAATGTGAGAAAAGCTAATATTTATTCGGGAATCAACATGTGTTTATTATTGTTATGATTATTATGATTGGAATTGAATAAAGTAAAGAGAATAGAATAGAATAAAAGAAATAGAAAAAATATAGCATCTAAATAGAATACAATTAATAGATTACAAAACATTAATAAAATAGAATTGTAGAAATAGATAAGGATTGATTAAAATAATAACAGAATGGTAAAAATACAATAGAATAGATTAGAAGAGTAGAAACAGAATAGAATAGAAAAGAACGTTACCATGGTGAAGTGTGATGTGATGAGCAGCAGCAACAGTAAAACACTGAGCAGATTTTCTTCAGAATCCATCGTTTCCTAAGACAACAAATTGTTAATTAATCTGCTGATTTACCAGTATACTAACCTGGTAACTAACCTGGTTTACTAACCTGGTTACTAAACCGGTTATCTGGTAATGGTTTATGTATCTCTCTCTTCTCCTTCTCCCTCGTTCTTCTGATACGACGACAAAAATCACCCAAGTGGAACAAGATCCTCCAGCTCCCTGTGTGTGTGTGTGTGTGTGTGTGTGTGTGTGTGTGATGACGTCACTGCTTGGCTGAAGAACAGATCTGAGCAGCAGGAAGAGGAGGAGCTGTCTGTGGAGAGAGAGAGACCGGGAGGGGGGGTGCGTGTGTGTAAGAAGCCATTTGGCCTCTGGCAGTAAAATGTCGGCTCTTTATAAAATCTTTGTTTCTGTTCTGAGATGAAACATGGTTTATTTTGTATTTGTTGTTGATGCAGATGAAGATAGTGATGATGATGGTGATGAAGAGGCTGATGATGATGAAGAAGAGGATGATACTGACGACGACGACGACGACGACGACGACGACGACGACGACGACGACGACGACGATGATGATGATGATGGTGATGATGATGATGGCAGCAAGAGGAACCAGTTTGAATGAAGACATCTGACACCAATCCAGAAGGAACTTTATTTTGAAATCGAAAATACAGGAAGTTGAAAAGATACGCTTTTGTGTCTCCATCAAAAAAGAATCAATAACTGATCAATATCTCACTTTAAAATAAAAGTTTAACATTTCACAGAATTAATTAACATGATGGGCTGGGCTAATACAGGCTGTCACATCTGAGGGGCGGGGTTAATATCAGCAGGTTAACAGGAAGTCTTAAAATGTTCAAATATAAACTGATTCTTCATTGTAATGTGACATCAGTCTGTAGAGCTGAGCTTTACTGTGACATAACAGTGATGTAACACCTGGAGCATAAGGTGACATCACAAATGCACTTGTTTTTCATTCCCACAGGAAGAATTATTTTCATCCATTAATTTATAACCATTAAAAAGTAAAACTCCGAAAAATAAAACGTGTTGAAATTAAATAAAACATTTTAAACACTAACATTAACCCCTGATATCTATTTGTCTGTGAATCTGAAAAATAAATGAATAAATCATAGAAACTTTTCATCACACATTTAATCACCATGAGAAATAAATAGTTAAATCAGGATTTTAGTAATTTTCTTAAGTCGTCAGGAAATGTATCAGTTTCTTGTTATTGATTAGCTCACTGATCAATACTGATTGATTTACTAAGTTATCAATTTAACTTTGATGTGAAATATTTTTGACAGATTTTATGAATTAAAACTGAAAACCTATTCACAGTCAGACTGATCAATAATCACAACAAATAATCAACATCTTTATTAAACTCATTTGTCTAATGTCTGATCTGAGTTTGGGATCAGTCTAATATATGATCAAACCTTCACACCAGTTGAATATGGGCGGATGTGGCTGAGGGGTAGAGCGGTTGCCCTGTTACCAGGTCTGTGGTTCGATCCCAGTTTTCCTAAGTTGCATGCTGATAGATGCACTGTATGGTTGTGTGTGTGAATTGGTTAATCACAGGAACACTTTACTTGTTGGAGTCTAATATATGATTGTAATTTTTTGTTTTGTTCTGACCAGCATGAGTTGACAATCATCTGTGAGCTGATTGGTCGAGATATCTGAAGCATTACACTGTCCAATGAAAAGCTGTTACCACACTTCCTCTGAGCTCTTTCCTTTACATCACTTCCTGTGGGGAGATGTCCTCATTGGTCGATTACTGTGCTAGACTAGACGACTACTCTGCACAAAGCCTACAAGATATAGACAGACAGGTAGAGAGAGAGACAGGTACGTTAGAGCAGGTAGAGGGAGACAGGAGATTAGTATGCAGACGACTATCCTCCGATTATACCCAACTTTAATAATTTCCCAACCCAATTTTAATTACAACTGATTGCCAATCAGTTGTTCGGATGTTTAACAGACTATCTGACACCAGTTCAGTCAGTTACTGTTCAGCAGCCTCTTATCAATGACATTGATTATAGATATGGATCCACCTACAGAACCGTTAGATCAAATCTGCACTTGTTTAGGGTATACCCTAACCCTGGTATAAGACACACACACCCCTAGAGGTGAGCAGGTGCATCACACAGGTGTGAAGAGTTCTGTGACAGGCTGCTGTAACCACGGCAACCAATATGTTGACAATCAGAGACAGAGGTCACATAGGTCATTAAGGGGGAGGGACCACATTAGGTTGAAATAAGAGAAGGTTTGGGTGGGATGTCATAAACAGAGGTCATTTAAAGGTCATGAAGATTCAGATGTAGGTCATGGCACCTTTGGCGCTGGTGTCCAGGAAGACTTTGATGTAAGAGGTAGGGACATATCCCTCCTCCTCCAGATTCCTCCGAACTCTGGTCCAGCCATCTCCCTTGTCTTCCTCCACCACAGAGAGTAGTTCTCCCTCCACCATTGACAGAGTGCCTTCGTTCTGACCTGAAGAGGATCATAAAATCAGAAGAGAACTTATCACTGATCAATCAATCAGGGCAGAAGAGTCTTCATCTGCTGGATCAGATGACTAACAGTCACCTGACTGCCTCTGTGACACCGGGTTTATTATACAAATATAGTAAAACAATCAAATACCTTGAAACGGGTACAGAGACCTGCAAGTGGCAATGCTGGGTAACGGTTCTTCATCATCGAAGTCTTCATCAAACTCTGAACTACGAGACTTAAAGTGAAGCTCAGCACTGTGGTCCTCAGTGTAACTGCCGTCAGGACTGAGAGACAGACAGGTAGAGAGAGATCATCAATATCATGACAAACTAATAATTATCAATGATTATCAATATTCATCACTAATGTTTGATCTTAATAATGAACAGTTATCAATGATTAGTGGCGTACCTTTCTCTGCTGGCTGGACTGCGGTTGTCCAGCTTTTTCAAGCTGCTGCTGCCTGGCGTTGTCGCCTGGGAATTTAACCCACAACCTCCACTCTGCCTTCTACTGCTCTGATCAGACAGGCTGCTGTCCACCTCTGACAACCACGCCTACAGTAACATGACCACACATGTAAATACACATGTTAACGTGTACTTTAATGCACATGCTAACATTCTCATTGACCAGGAGCTGATGCTCTGGCCTACTTGGTAGAATTGACAGAACCTGCAAAGCTATAATTTTTCCTGTGGATTTTGGCTCCAGGGGTTTTATTTCAACATCCTGCATCAGGCTGCTCACGGATCTGGGGATCTATGGACAAGCCACATGGCTCCCATAGTAATAATAATAATAATAAATTATATAGCTCTTATCTAAACAAGGTTACAGAGTGCCTTACAAAATACATGGTCAAAAAATAAATAGAAATAACATTTTGGCTAGAGATAAATCTGACTGGGTTATGGGTACTACTGTTTTTGTGTCAAATACAAATACAATTTGATTGATGATGATTGATTGAGTGGCAACTGGCTTGTATGGCAGCAATATGAAAGTACTATGAAAGTACCTTGAAAGTACCATGAAAGTACTAGGAAAGTCATGTGGCCGCTCAGTAGATCATCACCTCTGTGTCTTTTTAAACTAAACACTGTCACAGGCAGCAGAGTCAAAGCTGTCCCATTTAACAAACTACATCAAATGTGGTAGCAAGTCAAAGTAAAGTGAATGTTAGTTCTGCAGCCATCGATTATTTTTGTTATCAAGTATTCTATCAATTATTCCAACACTTTGGAATGAGTGAGTTGAGCCAACATTGTGATGTCCCCCCATCCTCCCATTACAGACAAACAGCTGCAGACTGCCATGCACAGACTACAATTTGCAGTCTACTATAACATAGAAATATATATTTATTACTTGTTTGCAGGGATTTCCCCAGAAGCGTTTCTCCCCCCTCACCGATCGACAGAAACTAGCCTCTGAGCTCGAGCCTCCGCACTTTGTTAAGCTTGCACAACATATATCTTATGAGTTCAGCTACGTCAGGATAAATGTGGGCTTAGGGTTAGATGTGTGTTTGATTTTGTGTGTACATTGTGCTTTAATAACCTGATTCCTCCGCAGCTCGTCGTCAAGTCTTTGAAGATTCAGTTTCACTTCCTCAAGTCGAGAATCTAAGCTGATCCAGTCATCTTGAGGAGTAGGTTCATACACACTTTTCAGCTTCATCAGAGCCGTCCTGACACACACACACACACACACAGAAAGAGCATCACACTACTGCAATTCACAACTATCACATACAATAAAACAGAATTAGCTTTGGTTGTTTTCAGCATTTTTCAGACAGAAAGTTAATAATATCAAGTCTGTTTGACTTTGAGACAACAGAACCTTTGTGTCATTAAGCGCCCAAGGGTATTCGTGAAGTGCACAGTTCCATCTCTACTTCCGGAATGGGACATTTATGCCAACAACAAGCACAGAAATCTAGTACGTTACTGAACACAATCAATCTGTCATCATCATCAGGATGTACCACAGTCCTTTAAACTAGCTGTAATCAAACCCCTTCTCAAAAAACCACCCTGGTTTTTAACTACAGACCAATATCCAACCTCCCTTTCTGTCTAAAATCCTGAGAAGGTTGTAGCCAATCAGCTGTGAGACTTTCTCCAGGAAAGTAATGTGAGGACTTTCAGTCAGGTTTTAGAGCCAATCACAATGTCCTGTTAGATCTCAGTGCAGCATTCAACACAACTGACCATCACATTTTATTACAGAGACTAGAACAGTTAATTAACATTAAAAGAACCGCCCTAAACTGATTTAAATCTTATTTATCAGATCAATTCCAATTCATGCAAATTAATGATGAGACATCTGTGCGCACCAAAGTTAACCATGGTGTTCCACAGGGCTCTGTGCTCGGCCCAATTTTATTCTCATTATATTTGCTTCCACTAGGAAACATTATCAGGACACACTCAGTAAATTTCCACTGCTATGCGGATGACACCCAGTTATACTTGCCAAACGTGATTATTGTAATTCATTATTATCAGGCTTCAGCAGGAAGTCATTAAAGACTCTACAGTTGACCTAAATGCTGCAGCACGTGTCCTGAAGACAACCAGGGACATAGACCACATGTCTCCTGTGTTAGCTTCACTACACTGACTTCCTGTTACACTGATAATTTAAAATCCTCTTCCTCACCTACATTAATAATATGGAAGCATCAAACCTTAAAGAGCTCATCCTACCTTATAACCACTAGAGCCCTGAGCTCCCAGAATACAGGCTGTTCTCCCTAAAGTCTCTAGAGGAGGAGGAGGAGCCAGAGCTTCAGCATCAAGCTCCTCTACTGTGGAATCATCTCAGCTTCAGTTCAGGAGGCAGACTCCCTCTGTACGTGGAGGATTCAAACCTTCTTTTTATGATAAAGCTTCTAGTTAGAACCGGTCCAGGTTCGTCTGAGACCTGATCTCAGTTCTGCTGCTATAGGTCTAGAAGGTGGGGGTCACATGACACTCGGAGCTTCTCTTCCCAGCTTCTCCTTCCTCTTCTCCATCCTGATCATATCAAAGATATTAATATCTTATCAATACATGTAGCTGACTGGACTTCTTCCTCAGAGTCCCTTTGCCTCATCTTCCAAAGATCCACATCCTGGATTATGAAGGTAGATCGAGTAATAGAACCAAATAATAATAAATATGGGTATCATGGAGGTAGATCTCGGCTTACTATTGGAATTAAAAAGTGATCTTGGGTTTGAAAAGGTTCTGTACGTCCTGGGAGACGGATCCTCACATGTGTCCATCTGAAGTTTCTAAGCTTCTTTTTCCCTGTTAAAAGCTTTGTTTAGTAGTTTGGCTCTTGTTGAGGGTTAAGGACAGAGAATGTCTCACATTGTTAAAGCCCGATGCGACAAACTGGGATCTGTGAATATGGGCTATACAAATACACAACTTGGTGTAAATGACATAGTTTCAAGTTGAATTCGAATCGGGCTTGTGGATATTTGATAACGCCACAGGAACAGTATGGAGGCGTGTTGTGTTTTTTCTGTTGTTTTATTACATTTGAATGTTTGGTCCCATTGACTTCAATTGTATTTGAATCTGCTCTAACCAAGTTTACCCCTGAGAAGTGTTCGGTGGACTCAAACATCCCCATAGTGCTGATGAGATAATGAGGGACTTTACATTTTTGGTGAACTAAGAGCGTCCTCAGACATCATGTTCACCAGAATGAGGACGACCTGAACACATAGTGCCTCCGACCAATAGGTGTGTGTTACCTCTGCTCTCTCCCTCTCTGAATCTCTTTGTTGATGTTGTTGATTTTGGTCTGAAGTTTTTTCCTTCTTTGTTCAGGAGAAATGTGACTATAGTCTGCAGGACTTGAGCCCTGAAGCAACACAATAAACAAAATGTAACACAAATGCACACTGACACACACAGGTGTAAACATCATGTGGTAACACACCTGAGACAGGTGAGGTACTGACCAGTTTGAGAGACAGCTGTCCACAAGGAGCAAGAAGGAAAAAAGACAACATTAAAACATACAAATATGTGTGTGTGACCGTGTGTGAGGACCATTTTAAGCATAGACCTACAGAGTGAGGACATTATGACTGGTCCTTCACTTTTTCAATGGGCTAGGGTTAGTCAGAATTAGGGCTAGGTGGTTAGGGTTAGTGGGGGTTAACTACATTACATTATATTTAGCTGACGCTTTTATCCAAAGCAACTGACAATAAGTGCATCAACCATGAGGGAACAAACCCAGAACAACAAAACAGTACATTAGCTTCAAAAAGACAAACTACAAGTGCAACTACACAGAATTCATTTTGTAGGGCTAGGGATTGCATTATGTCAATGAGCGTCCTCACTAAGATAGAAGTACAAACGTGTGGTTGTACCCCTCTCTTCAGGCTGCGCAGACACTGCTTCCTGGTTCTTGAACCAGAGGTCATGAGGTCATTCAGTCGCTGTGTGATTGGGTCTCTTGAGGCAGGGGGTGGAGACTGTGGACAGTTAACCACTTCCCCAGGTGAAGGTGAGGTTGGGGGTGGAGGGGGGGGCTGCCGGGGGGAGGAGAGGAGAGTCAACAGCTGGAGAGAGAGAGAAAGAGAGAGAGATTGAGAGACAGACAGGTAAGGGGACAGGTATGTCTGTTTTACATACAACTTCACCACTGATGAAGAAAATAATGCAGAATGTAAAAATGTAATTTGCATACTTTGTTTTTTCGTAAGAAGGGCCACAACTTCCTGCCATGTCTCCGGCCTTCAGTCCGGTTGTCAAGGTAACTGGATTCAGAGATGCTCCTCCTCATGGTGGCGCTATAATCCTCAAACTCTACATCACCTGGAGGGTCAAAACCCGATTTGTACACTTCCACCACTTGACGGGTGTCCTGCTCGCGCACAAACACACACACACACACACACACACACACACAGATGTGATCTCTGACCTTTCTGCATTGTGTCTCATCATCTTCTTCAGTGGTTGTATTACTATGTTGTTATAAAGATAGTTTGGTTGTCATAGGAACCTGATTTCTTTAACAACCAGAACCAGAACCTGAGACTGAAACAAGCCAAACACTGAACCACACATTCAGAGCCAGTTCCTGATCTGGAAACAGTTGTTTGTGTTTCACAGCCAAAGTACTAAAGTAGCATCCACCTGTGGCTCGTCTAGAAGAAAGAACCGCCTGCGTCAGGGGCGGGGGGCGGGGGGGCGGGAGGATTGTGACCGATAACATCAAGCACGACTTCCTACCACTCTGTGTTTATAGGTTAGAGTGAGGACATTTTGGCTGGTCCTCACTTTCTGACCCCCTCGAATGGACTGTTTGAGGGGTAAGATTTGGTTTTAGACTTAGGGTAGAATTAGGGGACACTTAGGAACACGGACAACAATGTTATGTTATATCTACTGTACGTCATATTTATATATGGTTGTATTACGCCCTACAGAGATATCCTAATAAATGGGTTATCGGAAGGGTAGGGTTAGAATGAGGTTTACATTAGGGTTAGAGTTAGGCATTTACAATATATTACTCCTAGTTAGCACAAATGGGTTAGGGTTAGGGTTAGGGTTTCTGAGAAAAATCAGGCAAGTAGACGGTGACATGTACAGTGACGTCATGACGTGGCTCTAAGGAAACAAACAGGCTCTTAAAAGGTTCCCAGCTTGAACCATCGTCAAAGCAGAACCAGCCCCGATCCTGAATCTAACAGCAGCCGAGAACATGTTGACAATGTGGCAGAGAACAGACTCACTGCGGCTGAAAGATGCTCCTCCGAATCTGTTTTCATTTATGGTTCTCCGAAGGCTGTGCATGCTGAAAACAATTCACCGCCAGAACAGTAGCTGGTGCAAAGTTTTTTTAGCCTCTGGTGGAAACCAACAGGCTGTAGCAGCGAGCTACAAACTGGCATCCTACACGGTGTCCCGCATTGAGTCCAAGGTGTGCAAGGCGTTGTGGACTAGCTCTACAGCCAGACGACCCATCCTGTCCCTCAACCAGCCAGTGGACAGCGATAGCAGCGGATTTTTGGCGGCTCTGGATGAAACAGGAAGTGTGAGGTCTGGAAATGTGAGATTCCGGAAATGATGTCCTTCGGAAATGATGTCGTTAGTGGACCAATCACAGCCAAGGGGTATCCCTAGGCTCTCCGACAAGATGACGTATAGTTACAAAAATCAGAGGTGTACATAGAGCTCTGCGAGGGCGTTCCCATGTGTCCGTCTCCGTCTAAACGGAGAAGCATATATCGGCCTTGAGAACGAGCAGAACAACCTGCAGGGACTCAGGTCTTGTTCTCTTGCAGAACCCTGAGTTTCCATATTCAATCATATTTGAACTACATGACGTGTGATAAAAACTATTGACAAAAGTCACAGTTCACGAAAAGCGTCAGTCTCAGTACATCTCACCGAACACTCACCTTCCTGGGCTGGATGCTCTCAGCGGCGTCCATCATGGCGTCCAAACAGCCACTGACCACAGGAAGAACTTTTCTTTCAGCTTCTGCTGACGAACGCATGGATTCACAGATTCTCTCGATCCGTCGCTCCTCCATGTCCTGGACACGCTACCAACACGGAACAGAACTCACATTGAAAAACTATGCCCTATGACCGCCCTCAAGATATCCATGGTATATAACTGGTTCCACTGTGTGGAACTGTTGGCTTACCTGGTATATGACTGGTACCAGTGTGTGGTAGTGCTGGTGCTGGTCCTGGTTAAACTGGTTTAAACTGGTCACGTAGTCTTTCCTGGACTCTTCAGCTGCTTGTTGTTTCTGTTGAGCTGTGTGACGAGCCTGAAGCCAGCAGAAAACTATAATCACTGTCTGTGACCTTTGACCTTTGTTTAACATGTTAACGTTCATGCTTCTCAATAATTTACAAGAATGAAGAAAACTCACCTTTAGTGAACAACGCTGAGAGATACAGACAGAGAGACAGAGAGAGAGACAAAGTGAGAGAGAGAGAGAGAAACAGCTCAATTTAGTTGAGTTTCATCTGTAATGTTGAATCATACAATACATGTATTGATTGGTAAGCATTAATTATGTATGAACACTCAATTGTTTTGAATGAGTAAAGTTAGAACATACCTTCTGTCAGTCATGCTTTTATATTTATATAAAATGGTAAAAACCTTTTCTCCGTCCGTCTTGTTGTCGAGGTCGATTCTGTCGGAGACCTGTTGAGCTCGTTCAGCCTCTTTACAGTCACGCTCAAACCGACGTTTACTCTGATCAACAAGTTAACAACAAATCAATGAATTAGTGTTTCTGTCGTTACTCCTGAATCTGAAGAGAGAATACAAAATGTTTACTGGTTTCTTCTGAATAAACAGTGAAGGTTTCAACTTTGGGTTTTGTACAGTTTTTAACAAGGGGGCGGGTTCATAAAGGTCAGGTATATGTGGGGTCAGAGGTCACTCACAGACTCCAACTGTTTCCACGAGCTCTCAATGTGCTGCTGGGCACGGCGGCCATCTTGGAAATGCTGCAAGAGGATACGGACCATTAAGAAACTGGTGACGTTTGTACTTCCTGTTTGACAACCAATAACAAGCCAGAGATCCCCTGACCACCAAAGTAAAAGTCTCATACATTTTCTACCGAAAGCTTCTGAGGTGTAATCAACTTATAAAAAGTCTAAATAAAAATAAAATCTGTGAATAAAACAAATAATAACCTCCTTAAACACTTGACTGATTATAAATCAATTACAAACTTTGAATCATATTCTTGTTTTTCATGTTAACTTTATAATATATTCTCAGTTTGAACTTGTTATTATATTTGAATGAACATATGAATATATAATCATCCATTTAGTGTTAACCTGTCAACATGTTGTTTACTCACTGTTTTCCTCTCAGTCTTCAGCTCGTGAGTGAATCGTGTCAAATCACAGACGATCTGTGAGTTCAGGTTTTCAGCAAGTTCCTCTCTCTGTACTGCGACTTCCCCCAACTGATGGAGAGTCGCAGCGAACGCCAAACACCAGGTGTACCTGTAACAACCATCACACACCAGGTGTACCTGTAACAACCATCACACACCAGGTGTACCTGTAACAACCATCACACACCAGGTGTACCTGTAACAACCATCACACACCAGGTGTACCTGTAACAACTGTGTGTGTGTTTACCTGCATGTGTGTGTTTGTGTTTGTGTGTGATGTCTGACCTGCTCTCATCTCCTCTGCTTCTCTTAGGGTGATACTTCTTGGACAGACTCCTGCAGACAGACAGTCAGAAAGAGAGAGACACCGGTTAGGATGGATGATGATGACTAACTTCACTTTTGTGTGAGGACAGGTGACCTCATTGACCTCATATTACCACATGTGACCCTCATGTGATCCCAGGTGACCCCAGGTGACCCTCATGTGACCCTCATGTGACCCTCATGTGATCCCAGGTGACCCCAGGTGACCTCAGATGACCCTCATGTGACCCTCATGTGACCCCAGGTGACCTTCATTTACCTCATGTTACAACATGTGACCCTCTTGTGACCCCAGGCGACCTCAGATGACCCTCATGTGACCCTCATGTGATCCCAGGTTACCCCAGGTGACCTCAGATGCCCCTCATGTGACCCCAGGTGATCTTCATTGACCTCATGTTACTACATGTGACCCCAGGTGACCCTCATTGACCTCATGTGACCCTCTTGTGACCCCAGGTGACCTCAGATGACGCAGTTACCTGATTTGTTTAGCGTAGCTTAGCTCGATCTCAGCTCTCTCTTTAACAAACTTGGTGTATTTCTCCAGAAAGTCGATTCCCCAGCTTGTGTGTTTTTCCAGATTATCGAACTGATCCTGAAACAAATCAGAAATCAAATCAATAAATATTTCAAATAACAACAATAATATTATATCATAATTATAATTGTTGTGATTATATCAATAATACAATTCATGATAAAGATATCACAATAATATTAATTAGGACAATAATTAGCATCACAATAATAACAATATTTATATAATCACAATATTAGTAATGTCACAATAATAATATGTATTTTTATCACGGTCTGTCCCGGGTCTCGTGCTGCAGCAGCATCATGGAGGACGCAGTGCGCGAGTGGCTGACGTCACTGATCGTGTTGCTATGGCAGAGCGGAGAGAAGCACGAGGGCCTCGCGGCTCTTAACCGGCAGATAACGGGACCGGAGGTCCGGTGGTGTGCACGTGCAGCCGGTAGACAGGTGTACGTACCCACAGTTCGGTTCCCCACGAGCTGCTCATCTCTCCGCTGCGCGCGCTGCTCTGCCTCCCGGTACCGACTCACCGCGAGATGCTGCGGTCCGCCGCGCGCATCCTCCTGCACACCGAGCCTGACCTGTCTGTCTGACTCCTCCTGTCTGTCTGACGCCTCCTGTCTGTCTGACGCCTCCTGTCTGTCTGACTCTGCAGCAGCACAACGCAGAGGACGCGGTCACGCGCGGCACGTCTCCCCAGAGGTTCCTTTGTCATCAGTCAGAAGATGCTGAGAGTGTGTGTGTGTGTCTGTGGTTACTGCGCATGCTCATTATCAGCCCCGCCCTGCTGTGACACACACAAACACAAACAAACACACACACAGATTCTACCAATAAATTGAGCAATCGATCCTCCCTCTCCCTCTCTCTCTCTCTCTCTCTCCCTCTCTCCCTGTCTCTCTCTCTCTCTCTCTCTCTCTCTCTCTCTCTCATCTCTCTCTCTCTCTCTCTCTCTCTCTCTCTCTCTCTCGCAGTCTCTGTCTCTCACTCTCTGTCTTTCTCTCTCTCTCTCACAATCTCTGTCTCTCTCACACACACTCTCTCTCTCTCTCTCTCTCTCTCTCTCTCTCTCTCTCTCTCTCAGTCTCTGTCTCTCACTCTCTGTCTTTCTCTCTCTCTCTCACAATCTCTCTCTCTCACACACACTCTCTCTCTCTCTCTCTCTCTCTCTCTCTCTCTCTCTCTCTCTCTCTCTCTCTCTCTCTCTCTCTCTCTCTCTCTCTCTCTCTCAGGAATCAAATGTCTAAAGTCCGAGCCCAAATGGCCATATGATGTTAAAACCCTGTCTGTTTCCTCTGTCTGTGAGATCTTCTACGTTTGTTTTAACCTCTCTCTTATCCTCAACATGTGTGACATAGAGCTGAGATCTTTAAATATAAATGGTGCCAGAGGAGATGTGAAGAGAGCTGCTCTTTTCAGCCTGTGTAGGATCAGAAAATGTTAAATGTTGTCTTTCTCCAGGAAACACACAGCACAGCTGAGAGTGAAGCTGTGTGGAGGAAGGAGTGGGATGGGCAGGTGTTTTTCAGCCATAAGAGCAGTAACAGTGCTGGAGTGGCCATTTTATTTTCCAGAGACTTTCTTCCTGTTTCCTCTGTTACAGAGGAAGTTGTAGATGGACGCCTTTTAAAATTACAAGCTGACATTAATGTCTATGCTCAGACTGTAGGCACAGAAAGAGTAACTCTGCTAAACACTCTAAACTCTGCTGTTAACTCGTGTAGTGGTGAAGGGCACATGTTCCTGGGTGGTGACTTTAACTGTACAGCTGATGCAGCTCTGCACAGAAACCATGCAGAACCTCATGGAGCCTCCAGGAGGTGTCTTGTCAAACTGATTGAACAGAATGATCTATGTGACACCTGGAGGTTTCTTCATCACACTCAGCGTCAGTACACTTGGGTTCATACTAGAGACAATACTCTATCTATTGTTTCAAACATCAGGCCAATACTCTTCAGAGTTGCTCCATACACCCAGTTGGCTTTTCAGACCATTCACTGGTTCAGGTTTCAGTTTCTATTAAAAATATAAGATGCAGGTCCTCAGAGACAGTTTCAACAAAGGACAGTTACCTTTGAGCTGCAGGAGAGCGGTCCTCACCCTTCTCCCCAACGAAGGAGATCTTCAGGAGATAAGGAACTGGCGACCTGTGGCTCTGCTCTGCACTGATTATAAACTTCTGTCCAAAGTGTTGGCCACATGTCATGGTCTTTGTTAGAAAACAAGATGACATCGATATACTAGTTGAGAAAAGTGAAGCTTTAGCAGTGGGAACTAAGCTGAGCAGAGAACTTGTGTTACCGGGGGGGTTGACCTGGAAGCAGGATTTATTGAGAAGATGTGGTGCCACAAACAAGTGTGAAGTTCTGTGAGGAAAGTTTTTTTGAAAAATAAATTTGATATTTGGATGCTTTGTATTCTTTGTATCTCTCTTTATCTCTCCTTCCACCTGTCTGTCAAACCATAACCCTCAATGAGTTACATTGTTTTCGGATAAAAATGGAACAAAATGGAAAACCTGACTTTAACTTAACAAACTTTATAACAGATGATATGGACAGTGTTTTAGTATAAATAAAGTTTCCTGATTATAACAGATCCGTTCAAAGTACATAAACAAAACGAAAACATTAAAATACAAGCTGACTAAAAATAGACATTGATTAGATAATGCAGAAACATATAGAGTTCCTTTTTACTTTTGTATTTGTTCGGTGGAGAACTTTTCTTTTTTACTTTCGTTTATATGATGTTTAATGGTGATGATATTTATATTCATTTCTGATGAGGATATTGTGAAGTATAACTTCTGGAGCTCAGAAGATCATATGACGATTCCCATCAGTTCTGTAATGTCTCAGAAAATAAAACTTATATATAGAAATGTAGGCTATATATAAAACTTCGGCAGTGTTGGTTCTAAACCTGTTTGTACCTAACGCAGAAGTGATGGATACAAATTTGATGAAACATGAGATGAAGAGAAGAAAAGAAAATTATATAAAACTTTATAATTTTAATTTACATATATTTATTTATAGTTTCATATATATTTAATCTATAAATAAAATATCATATGAGACAGTATCAATATGAAGGAAATATAGTTCAAATAAAGGGCTGTGATATTTGTATTAAATAATTACTTCAGTGAGAATAGAAAAACAAAATAGTATTATTTCAAATGATATTTGACCTTTTACGTTTCCTGTAGGAAACACTCAGCGGTCCAATCACCAAACAGCAGGTTGTCTGACTGGTAAAGGTCAGAGGTCATTAATCAGCTGAATATTAATATTAATGATGAGGTGATGTTTGATTTGTATGATAATGTAATGTGGTCAGACGTTTGCCTCTGATCAATAATTGATAAATGTCAGCGATTATTGGTCTCCGGAGCTTCAGACTCTGCAGGAAACAGACTTCATTAAAAATCAAGCATCCTTTACGTTCCTAAGGTTATTGAATATTTGATCTATCATGATATCACGGTAAACTCTAACACTGTGCTTTGTTGGAAAATATTGATCAACTATGAATAAAAAAAATGGCAACACGACTGAGGATCAGACTTTTGATTTCCTTGATGGGACAAGAGACGACAGCTACGTGGTGCTGAATGGTAATTAAATGACGTAGATAAACAATATAACTTCCATCATTACAGTCATCACTTCATGTCTGTCAGACTTTTTCTTTTTAAGGTAAACTCTGTCTTTCCTCGTCCTAAATCCTCTGAGGTTTGTTTTCCTGTTAAAGTTGGTTTGGAAGTTATACTTTTGTTGAATGTTTAGATCCGACGATGTTGCATCTTCATAAAATTTGATAGATTGAAATCCCAATATCCATCTCACTGTCTGGAGGAAACTCTTTAAATTCAGGGTCGATGATGGAAAAGCTTGAATACAAACATGGTGGACGGTGACAAGTTGCCTCCATCGTCATTAACATGAGACAGTTTACTGGGACAAGCCACATGACGTCATCACATGATGTTGCCACCTTAACTTACTATATCATAACTAATGTTATACTGATACTAAATAGTCTGATAGTTAAATTGTCGGTATTTATAAGCTTATCTTATCTGGATCATTTCTAGTCTAGACTTCCAATAGTCACTCAGTGAATCTATGTGCAGAACTTGCTCTGTCACTCACTTGCTGTCACAGCTGTCAGTCACTATCCCACCAAAGCCACATACAGTGCTGTGCATAAGTATTTGCCCTCTTCCCGATTTTTTGACATATTTTCCACACTTAAATGATTCAGATCATCAAACAAATGTTAATTTTAGACAAAGATAACCCAAGTAAATACAAAATGCAGTTTTTAAATCATGATTTCATTTATTAAGGGAAAAAGTCTATCCTAACCTTCCTGGTCCTTTGTGAAAAAGTAATTGCCCCCTAAGCCTAATAACTGGTTGTGCCTCCCTTGAAGGCAACAACTGCAATCAGATGTTTGCGATAACTGTGATGAGTATTTCTCATCACTGGGGGGGGGATGTGGTCCACTCTTCTTTGCAGAATTCTTTTAATCCAGCCACATTGTAGAGTTTTTAGTATAAACGGCTTGTTTGAGGTCATGTCACAGCATCTCAATCAGATTTAAGTCTGGACTTTGACTAGGCCACTCCAAAACCTTCATTTAGTTAGGTTCTTGCCATTCAGAGGTGGACCTGCTGGTGTGTTTCAGATCATTGTCCTGCTGCATCACCCAAGTGCTCTTGAGCTAGAGGTCACAAACTGATGGCTGGACATTCTCCTTCAGGATTTTCTGGTAGAGAGCAGAATTCATAGTCAATTGAATTTCATCAAATATGGCAAGTCATCCAGGTCCTGAAGCTGCAGAGCAGTCCCAGACCATCACACTACCACCGCCATGTTTGACTGTTGGTATGATGTTGTTCTTATGAAATGCTGTGTTGGTCAGCAGTCTCTTTCTTATTGATGAATCATGAAAACTGACTTTAACTGAAGCAAGTGAGGCCTGCAGTTCCTTAGATGTTGTTCTGGGTCTTTTATGACCTCCTGGAGGAGTCGTTGATGTGCTATTGGAGTTATTTTGGTAGGCTGGCCACTCCATGGAAGGTTCACCACTGCTCCAAGTCTTCTCTGTATGTGGATAATGTCTCTCACCGTGGTTCACTGAAGTCCCAAAGCCTTAGAAATGGCTTTGTAACCCTTTCCAGACTCATACATGTCAATAACTTTGTTTCTCATCTGTTTTTGAATTTCTTTAGATCCCGGCATGATGAGTTGTTTTTGAGATCTTTTAGTCTACTTAACTTTGTCAGAAAGCTTCTATTTAAGTTATTTCTTTATTCAACAGGTCTGGCAGTGATCAGGCATGGGTGTGGCTAGTGACATTGAATTCAGCTTTCCCAAAAATGTTGTTAATCACAATTCATTCATGATTTATGAAGAGGGGCAAATACTTTTTCACATAGGGCCAGGTAGGTTTGGATAGCTTTTTTCCCTTAATAAATGAAATCATTTTAAAACTGCATTTTATATTTACTCGGGTTATCTTTGTCTAATATAAAAATTGGTTTAATGATCTGAAACATTTAAATGTGACAAATATTTAAAAACATAAGAATCCAGGAAGGGGGCAAATACTTTTTCACAGCACGTTTGGGGTATGGGAAGAAAACGGGGATCAAACTGCCGGAGATCTGGTTAGTGGGAAACTCGTCAGACCTCCTGAGGCTTTGGCCCCTTCCTGGGTTTTTCCTTCAGAGGCTCCTCCCTCCTCACTGGGGAGTTGGCCTCGCCTGCTGGGGGTCGAAAGTCAGTTTCAAGGTGGCTCTCTCTCCTGATTGGTTTTTGGTCTGCTTGTGTTTAGTTTAGATAAAGGATGGTCAATGTTAATAACAACAAAACAACTAGTAGCACTTTGTGGTCGGTCTTTCTTGAAGAAAATTGTACTTTCTTGATTCTTGTTGTTCTGGTTCGCTCCTCGTGGTTGATGCACTTATTGTGAGTCGCTTTGAATAAAAGTTTCAGCTCAATGAAATGTAATGTAATGTATTGTAACTCACACCTGCAGTTACACAACACCCACAACTCACTACTGATTACTGACCAAACCTACTATGCTTTGCTTAATTTTGATAAGATTTCAATGAATCATTGTTTATTGAAATGGCTGCTGTGTGGACCTGCGTACTTTGTTGAGCTCTCACACGAGCGGCATAGAACTAGTTATCAAAACCAATCAGTGAAGTGTCGTCTGATAAACTTCATATAAATCATATTTTTGACACCTCTGTAAAAAATGAAACTTTATTAAAACCTGAAACCGAAACCACACGTGTTTGTTTACATGCGACACGTGTCGTGAAAAGCCTCCAAGGTCCGAAAGTCACGCCACGTCGGAGGAAGTCCGTCCTGCAGGAACCGACCACAACGCTGACATGGCGACTGGAAGAGCTTGATGTAGCTCCGCAGCCAGGTCTGAGGGTGAGACAGACAGGTCAGAGAGACAGGCAGGTCAAAGACGGAGAGACAAGAGACAAGGTGGGGAGAGTCAGACAGGTGAGAGACAGACATGTCACAGAGAAGTAAGTTTCAGTTTCTCACCATGAAGGAACGCACCACGACGTCGGGCATCTGGGGCAACTGGTAATGCAGCAGGGCGGTTGTGGCGTGGTCAGTTACCTTCTGGAAAACTTGGTACTGAGACTTGGTCCAGATGTCCAGCTGCAGAGGGAAAACAGACACATTGCTATGGAGACAGCCAGACAGACGGGTTACCATGGAGACAGACAGGTATCAAGTGTTAGCTGACCTCTCACCTTTCCATCCTCGTTGTAAACGTTCTCATTGAATCCTCGAACGACTGTTCTGTCAATGAACAGTGAACGCATCACAACAATCGCTTTTAACACCTTCCCCAGGGTCACCTGAAAGACAGACAGGTGAGGTTAGACAGGTCAGGAAGGTGAGGCAGGTGAAGAAGGTGAGACAGGTGAGTACCAGAAGAACAGCTGATGTCCCGTTAGGTCTGAACAACTCGATGGTCAGATCAGGAAACATCCTGCCGATCCGAGAGATGACATCATCCACGTACCTGTACACAGTATTACGCAGTATTACACAATACTACCAGTACGTATATAGAATAAACTAGGGTTGGCCAATCCGGAATCATGATCTGACATCATCCATTAATAGATAAATAAATGTGATCTTCAGTTTGTGTGAAGAGTGACAGGAACACACACACACAAACTTTTTTAGAGTATATATATATATAGAGAGAGAGAAGTTTGTATCTTCCCTAACCTCATGTTTTGTGCTCTAAAACGTGTCATAGACTGTTAATGTTATAATAAGTGTGCTGTAATTTATAAAATAAGGTTTTCAAATCAAAAATCAGGCCCCAACAGTCAGTGTATGACCGAGGTCACTGATCTCATCAGATACACAAACTGATGGATTTACTTATTTAACGTTGGAGTCGGATCATGATCCGGATCGTTCTGGTCCCTTTAATCCTGATATCCTGGATGTGCACAGCATGTATTGTGTAGCAGATAAACTACGAGCACACATTGTGCACGTGTCTCATAAACTCTGGATTTAATTAACAAACACAAAATAAAGCTCAGTTCTAGTCAGGTCATTATAACTTGTGTTTATTGTTAAAGTGTAAAGTGAGGGAGGTCACTCTGAGAGCCTGACACAGTAAAAGACGACTGGACCTTTAATGTGCGTCTGTCCTGGTCCTGAAGCAGTGCTTGAATTAATTTTGCAGAGTCTTCCATGTATTCAACGCAATGGATCAAAAACGATTAATTTCCCCACCCCTTAAATATCCAAATTTATAAAGTAAAGCAAAGATCAGCCACGTCCTCTACATGGAGGACATCAAGCTGTATGCTAAGAGTGAGCGAGACACAGTCCAGGACATAGTGTCAGGGATTCAGATTCAGGAAGGGACAGTGTACAGGAACAACTGTGGATCAGAGGAACCTGAGTCCTGATGGAACGCACTGTAACACTAAAGGTGATTGTGAACAACAGAGCTAAGACCCTGTGGGACTTCAGGTTCTGGACAAATAGCTACAAACCAATGAGACACACTGGTGGCGGACAAAGAACAGAAGATGGGAGCAGTGACAGATGTGGAAATTCGGGCAGACAGTCACATCAGGAAAAAGGAGCATGACAAGATCGAGAGGTACCAAGAACTGAATGTACACAACAGATGTGGAAGGTGAAATACAATGCGCTCCCTGTGGTAGAGCATTAGAGATTGTGACCCTCAAACTGATGTCCAACATCTGGAGAACATCTGTCCAGAAGAGCTTAGTCCTAGAAACACATTCTGATACCTCAGCTCCCAGAACTCAGGTAGAGAGGAGAGGACATACAACCCCATGTGGTGGATGGGAGATTATTACACACACATATATATATATATATATAAATAATACTAAATGTAGTGACTCACTGAGGAGGAAGTACTAGAGTACTGGGTTGGACTTTGGGTCGTCTCTTGGCTGAAGCTCCCATTTGATTTGCCGATCGTTTGAGTGACTGTTGGTTCAGCAAACTGGAAGCCAGACCAGCATGGTACTGCAACTACAAACACATACACAACAGACAAACACACAAACAGAAATATACACAGAGTCAAGACACACATCATCTTCTGCGGATCTGCTGTGTGAGCGTGAAGTGGTCATGAGATTGGTTGCCATGGTAACAATAAGACTTAAGACTCAATAAGACACAATTTAAAGTAATAATTCAGAAGTCAGCTGATTAATCCACTAAAGTTCACTACACATGTGAAATTATTTAACTTGTTTTCAGATTTCTTTTATTATTATTATTATTATTATTAATTTCAATAATCCAGATGGTGAGGGATGTTTTTCTTTGGAGTTGCAGGAAATGTCTTGAATGGAAATGATGCTTTTTTTCCAAGTGTCTGACTTTCACACTGTTTACTTAAGTGTGAGTTTATTTATCGTAATTCATTTCGTTATCCCAAGATTCAACAATGCGATTACATATCACGTTTTCCTATTATAGTGCAGCCCGAATCAAGATGGATACCTTGTTGGACCACTTGTTAGCTGTTAGCTGTTAGCATGGATACCTTGTTGGACCACTTGTTAGCTGTTAGCTGTTAGCATGGATACCTTGTTGGACCACTTGTTAGCTTATAGCATGGATACCTTGTTGGACCACTTGTTAGCTGTTAGCATGGATACCTTGTTGGACCACTTGTTAGCTATTAGCATGGATACCTTGTGGGACCACTTGTTAGCTTATAGCATGGATACCTTGTTGGACCACTTGTTAGCTTATAGCATGGATACCTTGTTGGACCACTTGTTAGCTGTTAGCTGTTAGCATGGATACCTTGTTGGACCACTTGTTAGCTATTAGCATGGATACCTTGTTGGACCACTTGTTAGCTATTAGCATGGATACCTTGTTGGACCACTTGTTAGCTGTTAGCATGGATACCTTGTTGGACCACTTGTTAGCTATTAGCATGGATACCTTGTTGGACCACTTGTTAGCTTATAGCATGGATACCTTGTTGGACCACTTGTAGGCCTGAAGCAGTTGTGAGTATAAAGGAGTTTTGTCCTGAACTGGATCCAGACTGAGGAGACCACTATTATGAAGAGGATGAGACTCTGATGGACGACCCACAAGACCACTGAGACGCTCCAGCTCACTGAGAGAGAGAGGGGGGAGACAGGCAGGTCAGAGAGACAGACATGTGTTTACATCTTCTAAACTAAACCAGACCCACTAAATTAAACTTAACTAACCCAATTTCAGCTGAAATTGAACTTTTATTTAGTGGAGACACGAGCTGGTTAAAATACTGTTTATTTAAGTTATGATATGTAATATTTAAATTTAAAATATTACATTTTCATTATAATAGTATTAAATCAAGTTATGATGTTTAATATGTATGTATGACATTTCCACAGTACAGTGTTTCCTAATAATACATAAATCTGCATCTGCCAACCAGCTGCCACTCAACAACATCACGACTGTTTGCTGTCCTGTCCCCTGACGGTGGAACGTGTTTGTTTGTGTGTGTCTGTGTATCTGTTTGTCTGTCTGTATGTGTGTCTGTGTATGTCTGTTTATCTGTGTGTGTGTGTCGGTCTGTCTCTGTGTGTGTCGGTTTGATTTAAACTGTAGATGTTTTCATACATGAATGATATATTGATGATATATTGATGATGCATTGATGTTATATTGATATATTGATGTTATATTGATGATATATTGATGATGCATTGATGTTTATATTGATGATATATTGATGTTATATTGATGATATATTGATGATGCATTGATGTTATATTGATGATATATTGATGATACATTGATTTTATATTGATGATACATTGATTTTATATTGATGATATATTGATGATGCATTGATGTTATATGATGATATATTGATGTTATATTGATGATGCATTGATGATATATTGATGTTATATTGATGATACATTGATGATACATTGATGATACATTGATGATACATTGATTTTATATTGATGATGCATTGATGTTATATTGATGATATATTGATGATACATTGATGATACATTGATGATATATTGATGATGCATTGATGATATATTGATGTTATATTGATGATACATTGATGTTATATTGATGATATATTGATGATGCATTGATGATATATTGATGATGCATTGATGATATATTGATGTTATATTGATGATACATTGATGATATATTGATGATGCATTGATGATATATTGATGTTATATTGATGATACATTGATGTTATATTGATGATGCATTGATGATATATTGATGATATATTGATGATGCATTGATGTTATATTGATGATATATTGATGTTATATTGATGATATATTGATGATGCATTGATGTTATATTGATGATATATTGATGATACATTGATTTTATATTGATGATACATTGATTTTATATTGATGATATATTGATGATGCATTGATGTTATATTGATGATATATTGATGTTATATTGATGATATATTGATGATGCATTGATGTTATATTGATGATATATTGATGATACATTGATTTTATATTGATGATACATTGATTTTATATTGATGATATATTGATGATACATTGATGTTATATTGATGATATATTGATGATACATTGATTTTATATTGATGATGCATTGATGTTATATTGATGATACATTGATGATACATTGATGATATATTGATGATGCATTGATGATATATTGATGTTATATTGATGATACATTGATGTTATATTGATGATATATTGATGATGCATTGATGATATATTGATGATGCATTGATGATACATTGATGATACATTGATGATATATTGATGATATATTGATGATGCATTGATGATATATTGATGTTATATTGATGATACATTGATGTTATATTGATGATATATTGATGATGCATTGATGATATATTGCTGTTGACGGACCGGGACTCACTTCAGGTCTCTGTTGACCGCCTGCAGATTGTCCTGGAACTCGGATATAAACTGCTTCTCTCGACCCTCCAGCGTCTCCCGGTTCTTCATCCCATCTTTCAGGGACTCGAACACACGGCTCACACTGGAGCGAAGGGCCTGAATTCCATTGATCGCGTGAGAAAAAGCGTCAAGATTTACCCCGACGTTCACCACGTCCGCCATTTTGTCTGTTTGCTCCTGGCGCTCAGATATGACGTCAGAGAGCGACTAAAAACGTCCTTATGTACAATTATCTGATCAAATGTTTTAATTTTAAAGATAAAATAAGTATTTCAAACAGGTAAAGATGAATCAAATGTCAAATTATATATAATAAATAAACATGTTGAATCTGTTTATTTAACTTTTATTGTTGTTTACTCATCAGCCAAATCTGGGCGTAACCTGGGGTTACTGTGTTCTCATTGGCTCATTGTTGTTTCTCTATAATTTTATTCTATGTTTTATTTTATTTGTTTTTTTTAAATAACCAAAAACATAAAACTACCCTAATGAAATAAACCTAAAAAACAACCTATATATATTATATATATATATAAAGATGTAGTGACATACACTGAAGGGAGAGAGAGAGAGAGAGAGAGAGAGAGAGAGAGAGAGAGAGAGAGAGAGAGAGAGAGAGAGGTGGAGTTGAGAGTGGGGGAGAGTCAGTTAAGAGTAAGTCCACAAACCGATCAGTTTATCTACAGGAGAGAGAGACAGAGACAGAGAGAGAAAGAGAGAGGAGGAGGAGGAGAATACAGTAAAAGAAAAGATAGACAAGAAATTATAGAAGAGATGAAAAAATAAGAAAAACAGACGACGACGAAAAACAGATTGTGAAAAGGACGAGGAAGAACGACTGGACGTCTCTTTAATCAGCTTAAGGGAGAGAGAGAGAGAGAGAGAGAGAGAGAGAGAGAGAGACAGGTGAGTAACTCAAAAAGAGATAGAGAAACAGTTGTATAACGATCATCAGTGACTGTATATAAAGATGATCAGTGACTGTATATAAAGATGATCAGTGACTGTATATAAAGATGATCAGTGACTGTATATAAAGATGATCAGTGATTGTATATAAAGAGAATCAGTGACTGTATATAAAGAGAATCAGTGACTCTATATAAAGAGGATCAGTGACTTTATATAAAGATGATCAGTGACTCTATATAAAGAGGATCAGTGACTTTATATAAAGATGATCAGTGACTGTATATAAAGAGGATCAGTGACTTTATATAAAGATGATCAGTGACTCTATATAAAGAGGATCAGTGACTTTATATAAAGATGATCAGTGACTGTATATAAAGATGATCAGTGACTGTATATAAAGAGGATCAGTGACTTTATATAAAGATGATCAGTGACTCTATATAAAGAGGATCAGTGACTTTATATAAAGATGATCAGTGACTGTATATAAAGATGATCAGTGACTGTATATAAAGAGGATCAGTGACTGTATATAAAGATGATCAGTGACTTTATATAAAGATGATCAGTGACTTTATATAAAGATGATCAGTGACTTTATATAAAGATGATCAGTGACTGTATATAAAGAGGATCAGTGACTGTATACAAAAATGATCAGTGACTGTATATAAAGATGATCAGTGACTGTATATAAAGATGATCAATGACTTTATATAAAGAGGATCAGTGACTGTATATAAAGATGATCAATGACTTTATATAAAGATGATCAGTGACTGTATATAAAGAGGATCAGTGACTGTATATAAAGATGATCAGTGACTTTATATAAAGAGGATCAGTGACTTTATATAAAGATGATCAGTGACTGTATATAAAGATGATCAGTGACTTTATATAAAGATGATCAGTGACTGTATATAAAGATGATCAGTGACTTTATATAAAGAGGATCAGTGACTGTATATAAAGAGGATCAGTGACTTTATATAAAGAGGATCAGTGACTGTATATAAAGATGATCAGTGACTGTATATAAAGATGATCAGTGACTTTATATAAAGAGGATCAGTGACTGTATATAAAGATGATCAGTGACTTTATATAAAGATGATCAGTGACTGTATATAAAGATGATCAGTGACTTTATATAAAGATGATCAGTGACTGTATATAAAGATGATCAGTGACTTTATATAAAGAGGATCAGTGACTGTATATAAAGATGATCAGTGACTTTATATAAAGAGGATCAGTGACTGTTTTCATTGTGGTTTTGTTTCAGTGGGCGGGGCCGAAGGACCCTCAGTTGGTGTTGACCAACAAATGGAGGATTCAGCTGTAGCCATGACAACCACCTGTTTAAGTTGGACTAACCTGTGGAAATGTGACTTCCTGTCTAACGTCCTGTTGATCTTCCTGTCTGTGTGACCATCAGTCCATCATGTCCCTCCCCCTGCTCCTCCTCTCCTTCCTCCTGCCGACACCGGTCCAGACTCAGTTTGACCTGTGTCGCTCGCTGCGCAGCTCGGAGGCGGGGCCAGGGTGGGAATACTACGCTTGTCAGCCGCTGCCCACAAACATGAAGGAAGTAATGCAGATCAGAGTCGACCCCCCAGGGATCACATGTGGAAACCCCCCTGAGAGATTCTGTACACTGGTCAGTAAGACACACACACACACACACTCACACACACACACACACACACACACACACACACACACACACACGTTTACACATACACATACATAGTCAGAGGGAGACAAAAAAAGATCCCTCAATTTATTGGTAGTGTGTGTGTTTGTGTGTGTGTGTGAGTGTGTGTTTGTGCGTGTGTTAGTGTGACAGTTGGCAGCAGCAGCTGAAGTTAAAGGATAAACCTCTAACACACTAGTGCTCAGATTAACATTAGTGTTAATCTGAGCACTAGTGTGTTGGTGGGACACACACACACAGACACACCAGTAAATCTTGTGTTAAAACCTTTGTGAGGACGAGTCCAAGAACCATTTGTTGATATTCGACATGGGTTCTCCACAGACTCCCTAAGTCTGACATGTGTTTAAAGATAAATTATCATTTTAAATGAAACTACATCATCAGTTCACATCAACATCATGAAACCACATTTAAATTCACCTGATATTAAAGAAAGAGGCGGAAAATAATCCAGATCCTCTGATGATCTCAAGCTGATGAACTGACTTTATTAGAAAGATATTTTTTAGTCTTCGTTCAAAGTTCATCCAAGTTTTTAGCCATTCACATGTTCACACTTTCATTCACGCGTAATGGGGAAGACTGGGATCAAACCACTGACCATCTGGTAAGAGGATAACCAGCTCTACCCCTGAGCCAAAGCCACCCCCAACTAACCAATGCAGAGATTAAGATTAAGATGCATTCATTAGTCCCAAACACATGCACAGGCATGCACAGGCACACTCATGCAGGAAGGGAAATGTAACTTCTGCTTTTGACCCATCTGGTGCAGGACACACAGAGCAGTGAGCAGCCATGTACGGCGCTCGGGGAGCAGATGTTGGGGGAGTAAGGTGCCTTGCTCAGGGGCACTAGACAGGGTCTAAACAAACTCTTGGATTTTTGGGCAGATCAATCCAGGTTCGTCTTGTTGTCTCTCCGTGGAATCGAACCAGAGACGAACCAGAGACCTTCTCTGCCCATAGTCCAAGTTTCTGCTACTCGACCACCGCCTCTACAGAGGAAAACATGACGTCAATAGCAACATTAAAGAACATTTGTTCTAAAGTTGTTTGTTTATAACATGTTCTGTGTTTTCTGTGTTCTCAGGAAAACCCGTATCTGTGCAGTGATGAATGTGACGCATCCAGCCCCGACCTGTCTCACCCTCCTCAGCTCATGGGAGACAGGGAGAGGGGAGGACTCGTCACCTATTGGCAGACAGTCACATGGTCCAGGTATCCTGAGCCACTATTGGCCAACATCACTTTGTCCTGGAACAAGAGTCTGGAGGTGGTTGATGACATCACCATCACCTTTGAGTACGGTCGTCCAACCAGCATGGTTCTGGAGAAGTCTCTGGACAAAGGTGATTGGTTGAATTAGCTCGAGTCTCACTGATGTTAAAACTGTTTCAGGAGAACTTCCCCCGAACCAGTCCCAAAACAGAACCTTCAGAACCTTGAAGGACTTCAGAACACACCAGATAAAAGAAATAAATGTCGTTGATGTTATGAGTCTTTACATTTCTATTAATAATAATAATACTAATACTAATAATCTTTGTGTTTAAGGGCTAACGTGGCAGCCGTATCAGTTCTACGCTGACGACTGTCTTGAGATTTTCGGCATGTCTCCTAAACGAGTGTCTGATTTAACTTGGAGTAATTTAACACGGGTCATTTGCACGGAGCAGTACTCCCGTTGGGTGGGAGCCAAGGTGAGAAACTGCGCCTCACACTGGTCAAACTGGAAAACATTTAATGTGTTTTTATTATATCTACTGTTCATGAAATGATCTGGAAAATAAAATTGCTTGATCAATAAGTTTAAAGTTTGATTTAAAGGTGCTCTGCTGCTGATCAATAGAAAACTGACTGATACTGTTTAACCAATAGGAAGAGAAGGTCGTGGTGTTTGAGGTGCGAGCTCGGTTCGGGGTGTTTGCAGGCCCGAAGTTGATCAACATGGACGCTCTGTACACCCGAATGGAGACGATAAAAGGTCTGAGAGACTTTTTCACCTTCACCAACCTCCGCCTGAGACTCCTTCGCCCCGCACTCGGAGGGACATATGTCCAGAGAGACAACCTGCTCAAGTACTTCTACGCCATCTCCAACATCGACGTACCTGCCAGGTAACGCATCTAACCACAACCAACCACAACCAGCTCAAACTACCTATAACAAACTAAAACCAACCACAACCCACTACATACAACTGCAACATATATCAACTATAGTCAACACAGCTGGTAAGATCATTGGTGCCCCACTCCCTTCCTTGCAAGACACTTACACCACCCGCCTCACCCGGAAAGCCACCTCGACCTCTTGTACTTTTTGTACTTTTTGCAGTTTTATCACTTTTATCACTACGTTTACACTTTTGAGAACCTTATGCTGTTGTACAAAAAATCTGTATGTTTACTTAGTATTAGGAAATGTCTTCTGTTGTCTGTTGTGCCTGTGCACTTTATATGTTTCACTGTGGGAGAGTGGGAAACGTCCTATCGATTCCTTGTATGTCTTGAACATGTGAAGAAATTGACAATATGGCTACTTTATCTTATCTTTATCTTTATCTATAACCACCTAAAACTAATCACAAGCAACTAAATTTAACTGTAACCAACTCCAACTTACCATAAGGAACTAAAACCAGTCAAAACTAACTATAACTAATTACATCCAACTAACAGTTACTATGTCCACCATCATGACCCGTGTGTGCAGGTGTAAGTGTCACCTTCATGCGTCTCGGTGTTTGATGCGTGACGCAACTCTTCAGTGCGACTGTGAACACAACACGTCGGGTCAGGACTGTCAGAGCTGCAGTGACGGGTTCAGATCCTGGAGACCTGGATCTTATCTGCCTCTGCCCATGGGCACTGCCAACACCTGTACGTATTTGTACACACACACACACACACACTAGCTCCGCCACTGGGTCTGAATGAAGTTCTTGAGTCAAACTAGGGGACAGTCGTAAATGAAAGGTAGCTCTAGACCTTCAGTACGACCTGACATCATCCTTCATGTCCAGCAGGGGGCGTATGCTTAATCATCATCATCATCATCTCCTCTTCCTCTTTTGTTGTGTTTTAACAGTAGTGACTGGTGCCCCGCTCATCAGAGGAACTGCACTCTCATTATACAATTCACGTTTGATCATAAACTTTGTTTTTTCAGGTGAAACAAGAGACACAACGGCCAGTAAGTCACCTGTCTATCTGTCTGTCCACCAGTCTGTCTGTCCACCTGTCTGTCTGCTCACCAGTCTGTCTGTCCACCAGTCTGTCTGCTCACCAGTCTGTCTGTCCACCTGTCTGTCTGCTCACCAGTCTGTCTGTCCACCAGTCTGTCTGTCCACCTGTCTGTCTGTCCACCTGTCTGTCTGCTCACCAGTCTGTCTGTCCACCAGTCTGTCTGTCCACCTGTCTGTCTGTCCACCTGTCTGTCTGCTCACCAGTCTGTCTGTCCACCAGTCTGTCTGCTCACCAGTCTGTCTGTCCACCTGTCTGTCTGTCCACCAGTCTGTCTGCTCATCAGTCTGTCTGTCCACCTGTCTATCTGTTCACCTGTCTGTCTGTCTATATGTCTATATGCTCACCTGTCTGTCTGTCCACCAGTCTGTCTTTCCACCTGTCTGTCTGTCCACCAGTCTGTCTGCTCACCAGTCTGTCTGTCCACCTGTCTATCTGTCTGTCCACCAGTCTGTCTGCACACCAGTCTGTCTGTCCACCTGTCTGTCTGCTCACCAGTCTGTCTGTCCACCTGTCTATCTGTTCCCCAGTCTGTCTGTCCACCTGTCTGTCTGCTCACCAGTCTATCTGTCCACCTGTCTGTCTGCTCACCTGTCTGTCTGTCCACCAGTCTGTCTGCTCACCAGTCTGTCTGTCCACCTGTCTATCTGTTCACCAGTCTGTCTGTCCACCTGTCTATCAGTTCCCCAGTCTGTCTGTCCACCAGTCTGTCTGCTCACCATTCTGTCTGTCCACCTGTCTATCTGTTCACCTGTCTGTCTGTCTATATGTCTATCTGCTCACCTGTCTGTCTGTTCACCTGTCTGTCTCCTCACCAGTCTGTCTGTCCACCAGTCTGTCTGCTCACCAGTCTGTCTGTCCACCTGTCTATCTGTCCACCTGTCTGTCTGCTCACCAGTCTGTCTGTCCACCTGTCTATCTGTTCCCCAGTCTGTCTGTCCACCTGTCTGTCTGTCCACCAGTCTGTCTGCTCACCAGTCTGTCTGTTCACCTGTCTGTCTGTCTATATGTCTATCTGTTCACCTGTCTGTCTGTTCACTTGTCTGTCTGCTCACCAGTCTTTCTGTTCACCTGTCTGTCTGTCCACCTGTCTGTCTGTCTGTCCACCTGTCTGTCTGCTCACCAGTCTTTCTGTTCACCTGTCTGTCTGTCCACCTGTCTGTCCACCTGTCTGTCTGTTCACGTGTGTGTCTGTCTACCTGTTTGTCTGTTTACCTGTCTGTCTGTCACCTGTCTGTCTGCTCACCTGTCTGTCTGTTCACTAAAGAGACTTAACTCTTCTTCTCTGACAGATGACGACTCAAACACAACATCTGCTGGAGACACTGACTTGACTGTTACTTCTACTACTACTACTAGTACTACTACTACTACTACTTCTACTACTACAGACAATATTATATGGCCTGGTACTGCAACAACTGATGCCACTGCGACTGACAATACGCAGCCTAGTGTCAGTATTTCTACTACTTCATCTTCTGACCCGGGTCCTCCAGGTAGAATGTCTGTTCTTATGAACACATGGTCAAGTGGGTCAGTGGACACAGGACTTCCTGGTTCTGATTCTCCTGCAGACACACAACGTAGTACTACTGTACAAACAAGTAGCAGTGATACTAAACCTACGTCCTCACTAACGCAAACTACTTCTAAAACTTCTCTCACTAGAGATAGTGATACTGACGAATCTCCTGTAACTGATGAGGTATCTACTTCAACGTTTCCTGGAACTACTACTGCAGTCAGTAGCACTGTCAGTACTGCAGTCTTTACTGCAGGCACACAGGACACAGTTCCATCTAACAGTCCAGCAGTGGACACAGCAGACACTTTGTTCAAGTTAGTTCCAACAGAAGCAGACTTCAACTCTCCCCGTAACACTTGTGGAACCTCTAGTTCCATCAGTAACAACAACAACCCCACAACCCCTGGTTGCAGTACTGAAGCTGAGGTGTATACTTTTGACCCAGTGACTCCACTTTCTGACTTCACTTCCTCATCAGACAACAGTGACACCATGCTTTTTGGGACTGATACTACCAACCTGATCACCAGCACTTCCCTATTTGCTGATGGCACCAGATCCACCGGAGTACCGCCCCCCACGACCATCCCAGAAATAACCCCCCCCCAGTGACAGGACTCAATCTGGAAGTTTTCCATTCACCACATCAGCCCAAACCAGTCCAAACGAAAATGCTTCACCTACAGAGGGAGTTGACACAACTTCTCCTGTCATTCCTCCAAACAATCAAATAGATATTCCACCGGTGGATGAACCTCCATCTGATGAACCTCCTTCTGATGAACCTCTGTCTGATAAACAACTTCCTGATGAACCTCCGCCTGATAAACAACTTCCTATTGAACCTTCGCCTGATGAACCCCTTCCTGATGAACCTCCGTCGGATGAACCCCTTCCTGATGTACCTCTGCCTGATGTACCTCCCCCAGCTGTACTTTCTCCAGAAGCGCCATCTCTAGATGAACCTTCTCCTAATGTACTCTCTCCCAATCTACTTCCTTCAGATGTTCCCCCAGAAGCGCCATCCTCTAGGACTCCAGAATCTCTGATAGATGTAACCCCTACAAATACAGAAACTGTAGAGTCTTTGCCATCTCCCTATGAGGAAGGAGGCAGTGATTCTGCATCAGGAACAAGCACCTTAGGTCCGACTGACCCTGCTGGTGATTTAGCTCCTGTGGACTTCACCTTCCCATTTCTGGAAGATAAAAATCCAACTGAACCTGGATCAGATTCCGGAGCAGAACGAGTTTCTGGACTAGAGCCTGTCGGTGATCCTGGGATCATTCCACAGGATTCTGGAGGATCTGTCAATGCTGAAGGATCATATTCAGTTGATCCTGGACTGAATTACATCTCAGCTGATCCAGGCAAGGGAGAAAAACAGGAGAGTGGACTAGAATCAACTGGACCAGATTCTTCTGAACCAGATCCTGCTAGTCCTGATCTGGAATATGGACCAGATTCTCCTCCAGCAGTGGATGATCCAGGAGTAGGTTTGTCTTCTTCAGCAGGTCAGAAGGAGGGAAAGTCTAGAGAGGATTCAGCTGCTGGATCACCAGAACGACCAGAGTCCAGTTCAGAACAAGAAATAACAGGAGAGCAGGAAAAGGAAAAAGGTACAAAATGAAGAGCTGTGATGGTTCAGATTAGATCTTAGGAAACTCCAGTGAACAATATGTTAAATAACGCTGACGGCACATTCAGATAATCTTGCTGATTTCATTTTACAACTGTGTAGTTTTTTTTTATTTCATTTTTGAGCTTAACTGAAAAAGGGGAGATATACTTAATTTCAAAGTTTTCAAATATATAAATTAGTCTTCCCCGACAGGAGTACTTTTATTTGTTTCAGTGTAAAACAACTTGGTTTCTACATTATAAGAATGTAGGTTCAAGTCTTTTTTAAGGAAACAAGATTCTTTGCTTGTTTGTAGAGTTTGTAAGTTCACATTGTGAAGACGCAGCAAATTAACTGTGAGGATAAATGAGGTTTGATGAAAGATCAAATCAACTCAGTGCATTTGTACACAAATTTATATCCTCGACTTCTTTGTTAAACCAAACAGCTGCTGAGACCAAAGATGAAACAAGGAAAGAAAAAGAGGAAAGACCCAAGGAGAAAGATGATAAAGGCTACGAGAAAAAAGGTAGAAGATGTAGAAGTATCACAGTAGACGAACAAGTAGTAACAGGAGTAGCTCGAACTGGTAGTTGGTTCAGACGTGGCTTCCATCAACCCCGACCGTAGAGTTAGGGTTTGCACTTTGCTCGTTGCCATGGCTACACACTTTTCTTTGTGTCCAAAGCGACCCAGAAGATTCTGATTCCAGGAGGATCAAAGTTCAGTCAACTGTCCAAAATCGCCTATGTCACCTTCCAGGGTAAGACTGCCTCCAAAAAACAGAGTCCTCCCCCAAACTATGGCCCCTCCCACAAGAAATGTGCCTCTTCCTCAAAGTGTCTGACTCCTCCCCCCCAAGCTTCGCTACAGATGACATCACTCAAAGGATCAGTGTTTCCTTACATTACATTGAATTACATTTCTTTACATTACATTACATTGAGTGACATTGCATGAAACTGTTACATGACAACATGTTTAATGTTTCACTGCTGTAGCTGCAGGTGTGTTTGTGTGGTACTGACGTCAGATGTGTGTCTGTGTGTGTCTGTGTGTGTTAGAGTGCGAGTGTAACGGACACTCCAACCGCTGCAGCTACATCGACTTCATCAACGTCGTCACATGTGTGAGCTGCAAACACAACACACGAGGACAGAACTGTCAGTACTGTCGCCTTGGTTACTATAAAAACGCTTCGCTGTCCGTAGAGGATGAGAACGTCTGTGGGGGTCAGTCACGTGCACACACACATACACACATACACACATACACACATACAGACATGTAAACTGTCAACACAAACAACACACGCAAACATATTAATATACGTATTAATAATAAGAATTGATCATAATAATAATATTATTGTCTGTGTCTGTGTCAGAGTGCGACTGTGACGCAGAGGGAAGTATTTCTCCTCACTGCTCTGACTCTGGTCTCTGTCAGTGTAAAGGCGGAGCCACAGGGAGGCGCTGTGACTCCTGTTTACCTGGATACACATGGAGAGGAGGCGGAGCCATCTGCACAGGTACACACCGTGAAGGGGTGGAGCTTCAGTAACAAGATGGACTTGGTTTGCTGATGTGATCGACCGGCGGCTGCAGACACTTTTTACTTCTCGTAGCTTCAGAGATAAACGATCGCAGTGTTCGATTTTCTGTTGCAGATCACACAGATATTTTTTTAATATCTTGATGATGACCGTCTCCCAGGACGGACACTAGAGCAATAGAGTAGATAAAGGAGGTCATCATCAAGATAAAGGTTTTATGGCTCCTACATAAAGTATTCACACAATTGTACCTATAATTACATATAGTACATTCCTTTTTTCATATTACGAACTAAGAACTAGAAAAATGTACCTGTGACATTATTAGGAACAAGAAGAGGGTTTGGCTATTGACACCTTAAATCTATGTATTTATATGGAGCAGAAAACGCAATAAAAACATACCACAGGTTGTGCGGGTCAGTGAAATACAGACAATTGTGTTAAGAATAGCATGCATCACGCTAAATCAGCAGCGTCACATCAACACAAACACACGTAGTGTTTACCTGTGATCAGGTGACCTGTGATGTCACACAGTGACATTTAAAGTAGAAAAGAATCAAAAATCAAATGATTGTTGATCACTTCCTGTCTCCTTAGTGAACATTTGTGACTCCGAACGTTTGATTTGTCAAAACGGAGGAACCTGCGTGGACTTCCAGCGCTGCGTCTGTCTGGAGAACTTCACAGGTAAACACACACAAGTGGGCGGGGTCTGATGAGGTCATGGCTCAGATGTTATGGGAGGGGTCTGATGATGTCATCACATGTGCAGGTTCACTATGTGAGCAGAGTGTCTGTCTGAAGAAGACCGGTTGCCTTGACAACGCTGAGGGATCCTCCTTCTCTCTGACTTCCCACCATTACCTGCTGATCCTGAGTCTGCTGATGTCTGCCTCCTGATGACCACGCCTACTGTGGGCGTCACAATATTATTGTTTTTGTATTTTTTTACTGAACCTGTGGAAACAGGACATGACATCATAGTTTTATGATGTCATCCTCATGGGCTGTGTCCGGAGTCCCGCATTTCTTCACCATATAATGTATTTCTGTGTAGAGGACTATATACTATGTACACTCAGTTCAGCAGTAAGATGAACAACAACAACAACGTTACCTGGTGTAAAATCCCACAGTGAATTCTTTGTATTAAAACTTTCAGTTAAAAACACGTTCTGCTCTTATTTACATTTATATGACAGCTCGTTCTGTTGCTGCTGACCCTTCTGTACCGCAATGCATGATGGGACAGGTTACCTGGTGATCAGATGGAGATCATGCATTGTGGGAAACAATGAAATGTCATTACATCATGTGGGGGGGGGCACAAACCAACACAACTAAATAACTAACCTTAACCTAACAACAAGTCTTAACCTTCAAACAGTCCATTGAATTTGTGAGGAGACAGAATGTCCTCACAGAGATGGTGTTGAAGCAAACTTGGCTCATAACTAAAGACATATGGTCGTGTGACGTCATCAAAGCGCGTCAGCAGCTCGTCCAACATGGGGTCGTGGAGTCGGACCGGAGCGACCTTGGTGCTGGGAGCGGGAGTCGGAGCCGCGGTCTGCCGCCTGCTGAGCCTCAGAGGCCGCCAGGAGGAGGAGGAAGGAGCCGGTGTCCTCCACAGAGTCCCGGTGCTTCCGGTACCGAGCGTCCTGGCCTCCGAGCTGCCGGTGAGAGAGAGAGGGACAGACAGGTCCTCATGACTTGTCTGTTGTTGAAGTGTAAAGTGAGTGCAGGTCAGAATGGGGGGGGGGACTTTAACGTGTGTCTGACTCACGTCCCGATGCATCTAAGACACATGTCCACATGTCCACAGCGCCCCGCCCACTTGTTGCAGCCCAGGCTTTGTAAACATTGTCTCTCCGGAGCTGTGTCTTTGTGTTTTTGTGTCTTCCACCTCCGACGCACTCAATTTGTGCCGTTGAGAGATTGTGTTTTTTTACCTTTTCCGTGCGTCTCTTATAACGTCAGCTGTTCAGCACAGCGCCCTCTAACGGCGCCTGTGGGGTTAGAATGATTCTGATTCACAAACGTCCGCATGGTGGTGAGAACAACGCACGTGTCTCTGACCTAAACTCAGGCCCATTGTCTGTGAGCAGGGTGAGGAGAGTGTGAGACTGAGCTCGGCTTCCTGGTCTCGACTCTGGGCCGTCATGGTTTCCAAAGTTCTTTCTAGATCCGCTCCATCTTCTCCAGATCAGACCAGGTTTTCTTCTCAGGACGACTTCATCCGGCTGCTCTGATTGGTTAACAAGCGATTGTGACTCAATACAGCTGTCTGATAATCCAGGTGAGTCCAGGTGCATCAGTAGCTGTGATGAAGTATGGCTTTCCCTCATTGGCCAACATCAAGACCCGAGAGTCCTACGTCACCTCCTACGACCCCCGCACACGCACTGCATCCTGGGTGATAGAGAGGCTAAACCCCGCCTCCCTTAGCGGGTCATCAAACAGGAAGAACTGTGACTTCAGAGCAGACGACAGGTGAGTCCTCAGCAGGAGACAAACTCAAGTTCAGATTCATCACTTCTACTAAGACTTAACTCCGCCCTCTCCAGCGTGCACTTGTTTCACAGGTCGACCAATGATGACTACAGGGGGAGTGGCTTCGACAGAGGTCACCTGGCTGCAGCAGCCAATCACAAGTGGAGTCAGAAAGCAATGGACGACACATTCTACCTGAGCAACGTCGCCCCACAGGTAAAACAAACACAGACACAGACACACACAGACACACACACAGACACACACTCACACACACTCTGTTTGTGTGCGTGTGCTCAGAACCCTCACCTGAACCAGAACACCTGGAACAATCTGGAGAAACTCTGTCGCTCTTTGACCAAACGTTACCTGAACGTGTACGTGTGCAGCGGCCCCCTCTACCTGCCCAGGTAACCTATCTCTTCTTCTGTGGTGTCTTAGCCCTCAGGGGGAGGAGCTCCAGGATGACCCCATCAGCTGTGTGTGTGTGTGTGTGTTTTAGGCAGGAGGCTGATGGGAAACTCTACGTTCGTTATCAGGTTATTGGACCAAACCACGTCGCTGTGCCGACCCACTTCTTCAAGGTGAGTACTCGCCATTATGAGGATGATGTCACCTGTCTGTCAGCCAATGACGTCACCTGTCCTGTGTCTCCTCAGGTGCTGATCCTGGAGCAGGCGAATGGTAGAGGGGTGGAGCTTCGGTCATATGTTTTACCAAATGAACCAATAGATGAGAAGGTTCCTCTGGAGCGTTTCCTGGTTCCCATAGAAACCATAGAGAGAGCGTCAGGACTTTTGTTTGTCTCGAACATCATGAAGAGAACCAGCAGCCTACAGGCTGTGACTGACCGACCAACTACATTACCCAGAATACATCAGTGACATGTACTAGAGTGACTCAGTTGAAGTTGTCCTGGAAATAAACAGGAAGTTAAGGAAATCAGACTGAATGTGAAAGTTCATCCGTGGGGGGGGCTGAGTTTATCCAATTTAAGATTTGTATTGTTAATGTATTAATAAACATTGTCTACTTTGTTCTATATTTGTATATTTCTTTACACTTATTAATACATGCATTGTTAATGTGCTTTGAGTGTAAAGACCAGAAAAGCTTCATTTAAGAACAGACTGGAACTGGAGTTCCTCCGGGTTCTTCTGGGTTCCTCTGGTTCCAGGAACTAAAGGCCAGATCGCGGTGACGGAGCAGAAATCTTAAGGATCACTTGATCCTGAAAATTTGCCTTGTCGAATGAGGTGTGTCCAGGGATTTCTTCTCCAACAGTAACTAGCATGCGCAGATAAAATGTGGTTAACATGCAGCAAATATTTAGAAGTGTCTGCCCCCAAATCATGAATCAAAATTGATAGATTTCAGAGAAAAGAAATATCCCTTAGTGTTAACTTATTCCTTGAATAAAATGTTAAACTAAAAATTTGGTAGCACTTAAATGTCACGTCCTTACAGCACTTTGTAGTTTATCTTTCAGAAGAAGTTGTACCTTCTAGATTGTTGTTGTTCAGGTTTGTTCCCTCATGGCTGATGCACTTATTGTGAGTAGCTTTGGATAAAAGCATCAGCTAAATTAAAAATGTAATGTTTACATTTGAACAATAGAAACACCCTAAATATATATCATTGTCTAATTTGCGTGTGTTTTATTCCTCTTATTTGATCAAACATTTGACAAACTATCAATTTTCTTACTTAAACTTCCAGTTATATACTAAACAATGTCATCAAGGTGTGTTGGGGTGACGAGGGATTTAAAAATAAGACTAAATAACATGAAACTAACCGATTACAAACCTTAAGGGGTTATTCCACACAACAATTTTAGCACGTTTATGTCTTAATGTCAGAGCTTTATATCAACTAATCACTCATTGGTCAATAGGATTAATATCAAAGCAGAAACGAGACGACAAAAACTAAAAGGATGGAAACTTTCTTTACAAAAGTTAAAAGAACAAACATCCGGTTACACCAGGCAGGACCTTCGAAATAAAAGCTATTCAGTTTCTTAGGTTGAAAGAATTCTAAATAAAACTGGCTCAACTGCTGTGTCTCAGTTCAGGCTCCGCCTCCTTCAGACCCTGTATTTAAAGAACCCTGCATATGCGCCGGCATATGATGAGACGTCCAATGTTTGAGTATCACGACTCAACTGAGCAGCAAACAGTACAAATGTTAAAAAAAACAAGAGCGATTAAAACGTTAATCTTGTCCAACCTGCAGCTCTGTTGCTAGGCTAGTTCATTAATCCTCCGTCGAACTGGACGTCTCATTTCAGTTCAGCCTTCGCGGGTCAGGGTCAGGGTCAGGGACCTGCAGCCCCACGCCAAAGGAGATGGCACCTGAATTTAGACACAGCTATAATGTTTCAGTCTGACAGGAAGTCCTGCCTAGTGGGCGGGGCCTGTTCCTTATGTCGCTGGCTGCTGACTTCACATCCGTCTGTTTCCTGATCGACTGGAATTCACCTCACTGTTGTTCACCTCCTCATAGTCGTCGTCCTGAGAGGAGAGGATGTCCCACAGCCGGTACCTTTTCTCCTCCTGATCCTGCTCCTCCTGTTCTCTTGTGCACTTCTTTAGTTTCTCCTTCAGGTCGGGGAGTTCCCTCTGATACAGGAAGTCAATGATGTCTGAGGAAGAGGCGACACAGACTTGAATTTAAACAACTTAAAAACTTTAACTTTGTCATAAACAGGAAAGAAAAGTTATTACCACACTGTGCTTGTATGCCTCTGTAAACATTCACAGCATAGTGAGGTCACTGTGACCTTGACCTTTGACCTCCAGGCACCAAAATCATAAAAGGTAATCCTTGGGTTCAAGTGAACGCGAGTACAAAATGTGAAGACCGTCCCTCCAGCAGCCAGAAGATATCACCGTAACAATGTTTGTTAGGTCACAGTGACCTTTGACCACCAAAACCTAATCAGATCACCTCTGTGGAGATTCTCAGTCGTACAGGTCATGGTATCTTCAAGTGAACGTAGGCAACAGGACCTGCTTGTATTTCACCTCTAATCCAAGAGGCTTCTTCAGATTTGAGAATCACTTGAAGTGAATATTTGTAGCAAGAAGAACGAGCCGAAAACACAATGAAAACATGAACACGTCTGAAAAGACACAAAGTAAATGACCGTCCTACAAACGTTATGTGTGACCACGACACTCGACTGGTAGTGTCGCTGCAGCTTGGTTTTACTGCGACAGATCTGTGGTGGTGAAGAACAATCCTCCTCAGGTCTGATGAGTGTCTCCTCTGTGTGAAAGCATCTGGAAACCTACATACTAACCTCCGTATGGTAAACTGGTCCAGTTGGGAACTCTGGAGACTTTCAGTCTGTGGAACGTCTTCTGTACACACACTGTGGTCACGTCACTGCAGCAACACAGCACATAACTGCAGTTACTACACAGTACTTGATATGTTCTACATTAGGTCTACAAAGTACTACACCAGTACATCATAAGTACTACATCAGTGCCTTAGGGTTAGACTCATTAACGGTCACTGTGACCTTTGACCTCACCCAACATTCTGAGCCACCTCGTCCCAGTCAATGTCTGCAGAGTCTTCAACACGCATGTTGTACAATCTGCAAAAAACAGACACATGATTGGTTTACATGTGGTCTGGTTCAGGTGCAGTCTGGTTCAGTCTGGTTCAGGTGCAGTCTGGTTCAGGTTCAGGTGCAGTCTGGTTCAGTCTGGTTCAGTCTGGTTGAGGTGCAGTCTGGTTCAGGTTCAGGTGCAGTCTGGTTCAGGTTCAGGTGCAGTCTGGTTCAGTCTGGTTCAGGTTCAGTCTGGTTCAGGTGCAGTCTAGTTCAGTCTGGTTCAGGTGCAGTCTGGTTCTGGTTCAGGTTCAGGTGCAGTCTGGTTCAGTCTGGTTCAGGTGCAGTCTGGTTCAGTCTGGTTCAGGTGCAGTCTGGTTCTGGTTCAGGTTCAGGTTCAGGTTCAGGTTCAGGTTCAGGTTCAGGTTCAGGTTCAGGTGCAGTCAGGTTCAGGTGCAGTCTGGTTCAGGTTCAGGTGCAGTCTGGTTCAGGTGAGTCCTGGGATCTTACGTGTTAATCAGACGGATCTTAGCCTGAAACCCTGCAGCTCCTCTGTTGAAGATCCTTCCACCTGGAGCCAGTTTCATCTTCAACATGCTGAACCTGAAGCACAGAGATCAGGTGGAAGAGAAACAGGAAACAGACAGAAATCCAGGGTTTGGTCAAATGATGCAACAGCTGTCACCACCAATCAAAATCACACAGAACATCTAAGTAAAAAACTGAAATCACAGGCTGATCCAAGTTGTGGGAATTTCATCATGTGACTCAGTGGGTGTGGCCTCCTCCTGCCTGCATGTTCTCCTGACAACATCTGGACATGATGCTCCTGAGGAGTCAGGGGATGGAGTCCTGGGGGTTCTCACAGATCTGGATCATCAGCTTCTGGACAGCCCACTAGAGGACGTCGGCCCTCATGTCTCCTCATGGAGTCTGTTCCTGACAGTTTGGTCAGTAACACACCAGGAGTCTGCTGGAGGTCATTTTGTAGAGCAGTGCTCCTCTTGTTCCTCCTACACAAAAGGAGCAGATACTTGCGGCTGGGTTGATGCTCTTCTACTGTCTAGCTCTCCTGGCGTCTCCTGGTGTTTTCTTCAGGCTCTGGAGACTGTGCTGGCAGACACAAACCTTCTTGTGACCACAGGTATGGATGTGTCCTCCTGGAGGAGCTGGACTACCTGTGCAGCCTGATGGAACAGCAGGTAGCTCCTCATGCTACCAGTAGTGAGGAGGAGCAGAACCCAGAACTAGAAGGAGTCAGGAAGGAGGAGCAGGGAGCAGCTGTCTGTGGACACCACGTTAAGAACATTCCCTGTTCGGGGCTCAACACATTGATCTCTGAAGTTTAACTTTATCCTGTGAACATTAAGGTTCCCTTTATTTTTTTGAGCAGTCTATTTCCCTCAGTGCTAAAGAACAGTGATGGCAGGTGTAATATTTTTATTCTGTGTTGGTTCTGTAATATCTGGATCCAGAAATAACACCAGGACCAGTATCAGACCAAGAAGGTGCACTGACCACTTGAGGCGACACTGGGTCCAAGACCTGGTTCCAACCTGCTGACTGATGTCCTTCCACGGCAGGTTGTTGAACAGCTGGTCTCTGCTCAGACCAGTACCAGGAGTCTGCTGGACCATGACCTCCAAGTGAGCCTTCAGAGCAGACTTCAACCTTGACTCTTCATCTTCACTCCACATCCCATGACCTGCAGCTGTGGAGGAACGCACAGAGACACAACAGGAGTTCAGGTAAACCGTTCTCCAACTTTGGGTACCATCAAGTCCTGGTCTGCTTCTGTTTTCAGAGTTTGATCAGTCCTCAGTGGTTCCCTTGTTCAGGCGCAGAAACCTTTTTGAGATGTGATGCTGCAGGGGGTCACATGACCAGAGGTAGAAAACACAAGTGGAGAATGATGTTCTTAACAACAAGAGAAAAAAATCCCACATTTTTTCTCTGGTTTTTAACCTGAGCCGATTTCCTTATTTTCACTTTATCACTTTATGAATGAAACTGAAGGGAACAGTGTTCCACGATCAGGGAACCTTCACTGTCAGAACTGCTTCACACACATGAGACCACTACAGTGTTTAGTGAACACATCTTTTCATCTCCTCTGGTCTCCACTAGAACCACATCACCTGCCTCCAACTCAGATTTACTCAGCGCCTGTCCAGAACTGATGTTCTCATGTGAGCAGAATGTTCTTATTTAAGAGAACCAGGGTTCAGATTGTTTACCGATGGTGGCGAAGCGTTTCTCTAAAGCGTACACGCTGCGGTCCATCTTCTCAGCAATCGTCTTCCAGTCATTACCATGACGGTTCTGTAGCTTGATCAGAGACCTCACTTCCCGCTCTGTGAACCTGAAAGAGGACACAAAGAACATGATACAGGAGGTTCCACAGGTAGAACATAATGATAGAGCAGGTTCTACTGGTAGAACATAATGATAGAGCAGGTTCTACGGGTAGAACATAATGATAGAGCAGGTTCAACAGGTAGAACATAATGATAGAGCAGGTTCTACTGGTAGAACATAATGATAGAGCAGGTTCTACTGGTAGAACATAATGATAGAGCAGGTTCTACGGGTAGAACATAATGATAGAGGAGGTTCTACGGGTAGAACATAATGATAGAGCACGTTCAACAGGTAGAACATAATGATACAGCAGGTTCTACGGGTAGAACATAATGACAGAGCAGGTTCTACTGGTAGAACATATGATACAGGAGGTTCCACAGGTAGAACATAATGACAGAGCAGGTTCCACAGGTAGAACATAATGACAGAGCAGGTTCTACGGGTAGAACATAATGATAGAGCAGGTTCAACGGGTAGAACATAATGATACAGCAGGTTCTACGGGTAGAACATAATGACAGAGCAGGTTCTACTGGTAGAACATAATGACAGAGCAGGTTCTACTGGTAGAACATAATGACAGAGCAGGTTCTACTGGTAGAACATATGATACAGGAGGTTCCACAGGTAGAACATAATGACAGAGCAGGTTCCACAGGTAGAACATAATGACAGAGCAGGTTCTACGGGTAGAACATAATGATAGAGCAGGTTCAACGGGTAGAACATAATGATACAGCAGGTTCTACGGGTAGAACATAATGACAGAGCAGGTTCTACTGGTAGAACATAATGACAGAGCAGGTTCTACTGGTAGAACATAATGACAGAGCAGGTTCTACTGGTAGAACATATGATACAGGAGGTTCCACAGGCAGAACATAATGATACAGGAGGTTCTGCAGGTAGAACATAATGATAGAGCAGGTTCTACTGGTAGAACATAATGATACAGCAGGTTCTACGGGTAGAACATAATGATACAGGAGGTTCCACAGGTAGAACATAATGATACAGGAGGTTCCACAGGTAGAACATAATGATACAGCAGGTTCTGCAGGTAGAACATAATGATACAGGAGGTTCTGCAGGTAGAACATAATGATAGAGCAGGTTCTACGGGTAGAACGTAATGATAGAGCAGGTTCTACGGGTTGAACGCAAAACAACAGGAACATTAAATGATGATTTGACCTCTGACCTTCCCATGTGATTCCTGTCATCAAAAATCTTCTTGGCTCTGGTGCAAACTTGTTGACATGTCCGAGGGATCCCCTCAGCTGAGAGACAGACAGGCGGAGGGAGAGAGATTCATTAAATCAGTGTATAATCAAGTTATTTTCATCAGTGAAGGACTCGAACATTTATCACGATGTTCATGTGGTTATGTACCGATCTTCTCCAGGAAGTGATGTCGTGCCCTCAGCCTCCTGATCTGCACTTCCTCCTCTTTACACCTCTGAGGAAACAGAAGCTGTATGGCTGAGCCGATGCCCGTCAGAGCCAGGAAGTCGGAGACATTCTGTCTGATTCCCTGATTCTCCTCCTGAGAGCACCGCCCCCGACGCAGCGTCACACCTGGAGAACAGGGAGAGGTTCGAGTCTGATCCTCTGACATCATCAGCAAGACCACACAGACCACTTTCTACTGTTGCAGATGAAACTGAAGCTTTATTCAATCCTCCAACCTCACTTCCTTTAAGACTCAGTACTGTGTGGGTGGGGTTAGTTCTATTATGTTAACTACTTTGTGTCCCCGTTAGTATGAAAAGTTGTCAGAAGGGTCAGAACCTTGTCGTTTGAAGTTCCTGAAGCGTTCCAGGTCGTATCTCAGCAGCTTCTTAATCTGAGGGACTGATTTATTTTTGACATCTGGAACAAACTCCTGCAGCTCCTCCACCAACGCAGCATCCAACCTGACAACACAGACACACACACATACCTGTAACATTACATTTCATTTAGCTGACACTTTATCCAAAGCGACTCACAATAAGTGGGAACAAACCAGAGCAACAAGAATCAAGAAAGTACATTAGCTTCAAAAAGACAAACATTTTCTATTTGACGATGATTATTAGAGAAACATTTTCTTAACCAATGAGTAACATGTTCATCAACATCTTCACTCAGACAAACACACACAGTCACAGTCGAAGCTGTTAAGGATTCAGAGAAGAAGAAACTCACAGCTCTTCATCTCCAGCTCTTTTTGTCAAACTCTTCTTCTCTTCCTTACAGCGTAGTTTGTTTCTGGGTTGCTGTTGGTGGTGGTCATGACAACAATGGCCTCACTTGGTCTGTTTTTGTGTCTCTTTTCTTTCTTATTTTGTGTTTCACAGTTTTCCACAGAGATCTCCTCATCCTCCTTCTTTCCCTTCTTCCTATCGCTCTGACTGGTTATCTCTCCATCAGCTTGAGAACGACCAACCTCCTCTTCCTCCACTTTTGTCCTTTTCCTCTTCTTCTTCTTCTTTTTTATTTCCATCTCACTGTTCATCTCTTCATCAGCTTGAGAAGGACCAACCTCCTCTTCCTCCACTTTTGTCCTTTTCCTCTTCTTCTTCTTCTTTTTTATTTCCATCTCGCTGTTCATCTCTTCATCAGCAGGAGGAAGACCAACCTCCTCTTCCTCCACTTTTGTCCTTTTCCTCTTCTTCTTCTTCTTTTTTATTTCCATCTCACTGTTCATCTCTCCATCAGCTTGAGAACGACCAACCTCCTCTTCCTCCACTTTTGTCTTCTTCTTCTTCTTTATTTCCATCTCCCTGTCCATCTCTCCATCAGCTGGAGGACGAAGACCAACCTCCTCTTCCTCCTTTTGTCTGTTACCTTTCTTCTTCTTCCACCTCACTCTTCTCTCAGGTGTGTGGATGTCGAAAGGAACAGGAAGTTCCTCCAGACTCTGTGATGACCTCTTCTTCCCATGGAGGGAGGAGTTCATGATGGATGGAGAGAGGATGATGGGAGGAGGAGAAATGATGAGTCACAGATCAATTTGTGGTTTGTCGCTGTAAAAGAAGAATAAACTTGAGTCAGTTCAGATTGAAACGAGTCAGGCACGTGGGGAGGTTCCTCCTCTGACCATTAGATTAAGGTTCAATCCCCTGTGAGCTCAGGGAGGGGGAGCACGGCCGGGCCACAGCTCCACCAAGTCCACCAATCAGAGACAGAGATCTTGGTACGAATATATAGTTAGAATATGTACTTTCTTCATTGTTGTTGCTTTGGATAAAAGCTTCAGCCCAAAGAAATGTTATGTAAATGGTTTTCCATATTACTCCTTGGATTTCTGTTCTGCTCACTCGGACCCCCCCGGACCCCCCCGGACTCACTCGGACCCCCCCCGGACTCACTCGGACCCCCCCGGACTCACCCGGTCTCACTCGGACTCACCCGGACTCACTCGGACCCCCCCGGGACTCACACGGACTCACTCGGACTCACTCGGAGCCCCCCGGACCCCCCGGGACTCACCCAGACTCACTCGGACTCACTCGGACTCACTCGGACTCACCCGGACTCACTCGGACTCACTCGGACCCCCCCGGGACTCACACGGACTCACTCGGAGCCCCCCGGACCCCCCGGGACTCACCCAGACTCACCCGGACTCAGTCGGACTCACTCGGACTCACCCGGACTCACTCGGACTCACTCGGACTCACCCGGACTCACTCGGACTCACTCGGACTCTGGTTTTGGATTCACCGTCTCTCTCGTCCCGCTGATACACGTGCAGGCGCCTAGTTACTTGTTTTCTTCCGGTTTGACAACAGCGCATGCGCGAGCTTCTTCTTCTTCTTCTTCTTCTTCTTCTTCTCTGGTGCTTATCGGCAGTTTATTCGTCACGGCCCCCTGCTGGCTGCTCTGGGTCACTGCTCCTTCAGCTCAGGAACATTAGTGAGCTGTGACGCTGATCTCTTGGATTTAAAGACAGCTGCACCGGAAGCTGCACCGGAAGCTGCCTCATTCTCCTGCTGGACAATCTGTGTTTAGTTTGAACTTATGTTTGCTCCTGTTACTGTTGTAAAGATGTTGGAACGTGAAGGACCTGGTTTCAGACCTGCCGAAAGGAAAAGGTTGTGATTGTCTCAATGATGGAAGCGATTAGATGATCTCACAGGAAACGCATCAGCACTAGAAAGAACCTGTGAACTTTAAACACACGTTGGAGTAGAGAGCTTGTTACTGGAAGATACCACTGCGGGGGGGGGGCCCGGCAGGAAAAGAGACAGCGGCTCCATCGCAGATTCTCTGACCATGCAGAGTATATTTCTCAAGTTCTGCCAATGCAAGAAATTGATGAAGAAAAACACCACCAGAGTCCTGGGGACATTTGAGGAGATTGATGAAAAGACTGATAAAAGTTTGAAACAGTAATTCTAGATGCTGTGAATCTGTCAATTTCTAGAAGGAAAAGGAAGAGAAGGTCGATTGAGGCCAAGTAGCGAAAGAGGAATACAGCTCTCAGGATCGTAAGACTTTTTGTTTGACGGGTTTATTCAAGTAAGACTTGGGACAGTATTGTTTTCCATTATGATTAAAGATGTGTTTGCTCTTTGCTGATAATGGAGTCTTGTGAAAAAGCAGAATATTAATCATATTATGGGAGAAATACAAGAGGCAATTAAGATGTGAGAAAGGTTGTATGGCGGTGGACTAGTGGCAGAATAACTGGACTACGGGCAGAAGGTTACAGACATCGGACTGGAAGGCCGCTGGTTCGATTCCTCGCGGTGACAATACAACACACCTGCCAGGACAACACCCGGATCTGGTCCAAAGTCCTAACCCTAACAGGTTCTGGTTTCATTATCTGAGGGAGACAGGATCAGACAAAATAATTCAATATGATCTGGATTCACTCTCCACCACTGGGGAGTGCTGGTGCTGCACCTTAACGCTGGTTGCCACCTGCCAATAAACTGAACAAAGAAGAAAATGAAGACGGTTTATTAAATCGAGTTCTGGAAGAGGGGGATGGAATTGGAACCTCTCAACACAGGAGATACCGGTAACCTAATGAAGAAGAAGCTTTTTCTGTATATTTTACTTTTTTATTCCTCAAATGTCACCGGAGCTTTTATTCATTATTAAAAATCTGACCATTTCATTTTTATTCATTGGAGAATCAAGTTTGATTCAATTTACAAATGATCCCTTTGTCATGTGGTTGAAGATAACATGACGACTCACAGTTTCTTGATGTTAGTTTAAGAACTAAAAAACACAAGTACAGGTAGAGCTAGACCAGGACCAGGACCAGGACCAGGACCAGGACCAGGATCTAAGGTCCAAGTCAAAGACCCCAAGGTTTCATCTCATAAGAATTATTTTCTCCTTGACAGAATAAACTTAACTTTAAAAGTTGTGTTATTAGGTTTTTTTCAGTGAATTTCCAACACAGGTTCCTGTAGCTTCTCAGAACCTGGTAGACCCTGATTCAGTCCCAGTCCTGGTTCAGGTCCTGGTCCTGGTATTGGTCCTGGTCCTTGTTTAGTTGATTGAGGTGTGGTCTACCTAACAGATCATGACCCATGTTATTTAACTGGTCCGTTCTGGAGTCAGAACCAGATCCTAGACCTGGAGCCTGGCCACAGATCTAAACATATCAGCACGGTTTGGAACCTGGTTTCAGTAAAACCTTTTCTATGTGCTCTCAGGTCTCGATCTTCATCAGAGATGATAGGGATGGGGGGAAGGGGTCGTCCTTATCCTCAGTGTGTGATGTCATCAGCGACGCTCTCTGCTCATCCATCCTTCTGGACTGGACTCTCTGGATCAGCCTGAAGAAATCCTCCTGACCCTCTGGAGCTGATCCCACCAGGTCATCCAGGTCAGGGAGGGGGCACCGCTGGTCCTCCATCCTGTCGGACTACAGCGGGGGGAGATTTTTTCAAATAACTTTATTTCATCAATGTCAATTATCTTCCAAAGTGATCTGAGATCGATGATTAATAATTAATTTCATCACCGGCAGAAGCTTCGCTTTAAAATGAAGGAAAACATCAAGTCGAGGAAAGTTCTTTGTTAAGGTTTGTTAACGAAGAACCCTAACCTCCTGGTGGCAAGTCCTGGACGCTGGTTTTTCTGCTCTTATTTCTTTGTGCTGGCGACATCTAGTGGCTGCAGATATGATGTCCCCCCCTTACTGACAAGCCGCGACCCAAGAGAGGGAAATGTTCCCTTTTACACTCAAGTAGCTGCATTTGAATTAAAAACCAAAAAGTGCATCTTAAGGACACAAGGTAATACAACATACATAACAATTCAGTTACTTAAGTAAACACGTTGGGTTTTACATGTTAAAGAAAAACAAGACCAGTCGTCACAGATCAAACACAGACTATTTTTTACCTGGAAGTTAATTAACATGTAGTAGAAGTCCACAGTGGGCAGGGGGCGCTGTTCATGGCTGCAGGTTCCACACAAAGGAACTGGTCCTGGATCAGGCAGGAGACCAACGTTGGCTCTCTGGTCGTCCAGTCTCTGACCCTGAGACTCCAGGATCAGGTTCAACAAGGCCTCTGGCTCCTCCTGCTGGCTGCCGCTGCGCTGCAACAGAAAGGAGTGTCGTGATGTGAGAGGAGTCCTTCAGTGATTACGTCAGACATTTGTGATGTCGAGTAAATGTTAGAAGAAGTTGTGATGTCAGTCAGAGTCTAATAGACCTGAATATGAGGAGCACAGGTTCTGGTCCTGGAGGTCAGAGCAGGACTCTGACTGTGAGGTCTGGAGGAGCTGGACCTGCCCTCAGGGCCAGACCCTGGTACAGGACTCACAAGACACCTGAAGGTTGAGGTGGAGGCTGGGGCACTGGATGCAGAGGGAGGCTGAAGAACGGGACCCATGGTACCGGGACTCTGACGTCTTCTGTCCAGATGTCCATTCTGATGAGAAGGTGAAGAACGTTTAGGCCCCGTCCCTCCAATCTCTCCGTTCTGATGAGGATGTGAAGAAGTGGAAGGAGCCGGCTGTTTGTCAGCCATGTTGTGTGGGTCGTACCAAAGTTGGTGATGTCATCAATGGAAAGAGCTACAGAGAAAAAGTCATCAACTCAGGATCATAACACAAGACGCTGAACTGTCACTGTGTCTCTGAAGCTGCTCCAGACATTAACTGAAGATTTTCCTGAAGCTCTCCAAAAAAAATGTCTGGAAGCTTCCCAGACAGCGAGTGGACGTGTTGATGAGGTTTCTAACACGTGACGTGAAACCTGAAGAACACAAACATCTCAGGATGAAGAAGAGGAGCCGGACACGTAGAAGATGAAGACGTCCACTTGGAAACACGAGGAGATTCCAGATCTTCTGGAGATGACCCCGGTGTGGAGGAGCTGTAAACAACAACACTGATCTTTCCACAGCAGAAATTATACGTCATGTCCCGCCTCCTGCTGCTCTACAGGCTCCGCCTCCTGCTGCTCTACAGGCTCCGCCCCTCGCCTGATGTTCCCCACATGTTCCTGTTTGAAATAGTCGGACTCAACAACCTGCTGCTTCTTCACAAACACTAATTACACAACATGTCTGGACGCTCGTCCAACGCTCGTCCAACGCTCGTCCCGGGCTCGTCCAACGCTCGTCCAACGCTCGTCCAACGCTCGTCCAACGCTCGTCCAACGCTCGTCCAACGCTCGTCCACCGCTCGTCCAACGCTCGTCCACCGCTCGTCCAACGCTCGTCCAACGCTCGTCCAACGCTCGTCCAACGCTCGTCCAACGCTCGTCCAACGCTCGTCCAACGCTCGTCCCGGGCTCGTCCACGGCTCGTCCAACGCTCGTCCAACGCTCGTCCACCGCTCGTCCAACGCTCGTCCAACGCTCGTCCACCGCTCGTCCCGGGCTCGTCCAACGCTCGTCCACCGCTCGTCCAACGCTCGTCCCGGGCTCGTCCAACGCTCTGTCCTCGTTACAGGACACTTTCTCCTCCTGCTTCTTCTCTTTCAGGTCTGTGCTCTGTGTGAAGAGTCTCCGTCCACACACACAAACTGGGACAATGGAAGAGAAAGAGGACAAACCCCCCCTCTGGGCTTACATCATGGTTACTATGGTAACCAAAGAGAGGCTCTAAATCCTGCGTCCCTCAGTCCAAACACACATACACACACACACACACACACACATTCCTGCATTGTTGAGAACTATTGGGTCCTTGTCCTACAAAGTTCAACATATCCACGATCCAGCTGAACTTTATAACAAATAACAGACAGCGCAGTGGTCACATGACGCTGGTTATCAACTCGTTATGTTTCCTCATCATGATATGAGCATGTGTACATGAAAGGGGCGGGGTTTATTGCATATGACCAATCACAGACATGGACAGTTTGACTGGCAGCAGAACCTCAAATTCCACAACAAGGATCAAACTGTTAAACTGGTTCTCCTCCACTAACCCTCCCAGTACATCAGTACCAGTAAGTGAAGCAGATGCAGTCTGTGGTACTGGGAGCACTTTACTGGTCAGACTGGTTCTGTTGGGCTCCAGCAGCTGACAGAGGTTCATCCTCTGAGGAGAATCTAGATCTTTCAGAAGCTCCTCAGAGGAGCTCAGAGGATCTAGTGGGTCTCTGAAGACCCGGGTTCTCCTCAGAGACTCGAACCACACCAGCTCCACAGATCCTCTAAGAACATGACGTCATGGTTCACAGCAGGTGATTGGTCAGTGGGCGGAGCTTAATACTGTTGGATCTCTTATCTCTAACTTAACTTGGAGCAGGTCAGCTGCTCAGTGTAGGTTACCATGGTGATTTACGCTGATAACAGGTGAACAAGCTTCATTGAACTGAAAACTATGAATTAAACTTGAGTAATCAGTAAATACTGTGAACAGAGTAATCTGATTACTGTTTATTAACATTTGATGAACATAGTCAAAGTTAAGTTACTGTTACTTATCAACAGCCCCCTCTGCAACTACATGCAAGGATTAATACTGTTGATAAAATATATTATAGTATTCACAGTAATCTGATCATAAAAAAAATAATAGATGGTCATGTAGTTACAGTATTTTTATATTTTTAGTCCCAGTCCATAGTTCTGTTCCTCGTACCTCAACAAACTAGACGGTAAAATCTGAGCATGTGTAGGAACAGTTTGCCGACGTGAGGATGTGAACTGAGGAAGATGATGATCCACTTCATCATTGACATTCAAACCATCTGCTCCACATGAACCTTCAACTGAAAGAAGAATAAAACAACTTACAGCAAATTTCGTTCAGATGAGAATAAACAGAATAGTTACTGTGTCAGAAAGTTTCACTTCCTCTTCTCATCGCTTCATGCCGTGACTCCGTCAGGACTCACGGTGGAAGCCCATTGGTCAGCAGCATAATTTAATATTCATGAGGTGCTTTGCATTGACCATTTCTGGTTGAAAGTGGGCGTGTAGAGGGCGGAGTAAGAGGCAGATCCACGTGGGAACGTTTCCAGATGGACTGGGATTTATAAAGTGAACATTGCGTTCAGGTGTGACTGTGCACGGTTTTATAAATCTGAATTTTCTTTTGCGTATTCCATTTCTGGCTTTTGTGCGCACGTACACTTTAAGTATGAATCCTACGCACTCTCTTTACCTCACTGTGTGTAGGGTGTAGTGTGTGTCTGTGTGTTTGTGTGTGTGTGTGTCATGTGTGATTTGGAGTTTGCGTGTCTATGTGTGTGTTTGTGTGTGTGTGCGTGTAGATGTGTGTGTGTGCGTGTATGTATTTGTGTGTGTTTGTGTGCGTGTGTGCGTGTAGATGTGTATGTCATGTTTGTAGATGTGTGTGTTGGAATTTTTGTGTGTGTTTGTGTGTGTGTGTGTTGTTGAGTGAGTTATATCAATTCCCACACCCCCCTTTGAGATATTTTATATTATTTTCACTTCTTGTCTTCGATGTTTTTGTTTCCGATTGACTGATTTAAATGTTTTGTCTTAAACCTAACCCTAACCCAATAAATGTATATAAATATTTCTTTGATATGAAGATTATATATTTAGAAGAGTTCATTAAACATATTTGTCAATAAACAACAACACTTGGTGACAAAAGGAATGAAAGTGTCGACACATGATTTGGACACTTTGACATTTATTTTGTGTTTATCCGGCCAAGATGTGTTTGACAAACTCGGTGTAGTTGATGTGTCCGTTGGCGTCTTCCTGTCCCACCATCAGTCGGTCCACCTCGTCCTCTGTCATCTTCTCTCCCAGGGTGGCGAGGACATGGCGGAGCTCCGCCCCCATCACTGTTCCGTTTCCCTCCTTGTCAAAGACCCTCAGACCTTCCACGAAGTCCTCGAACGTGCCCTGTTCTTTGGATCTGGCCACGTGCTGCAGCATGGGCAGGAAGCTGTCGAAGTCCAGCAGCTTGACGTTCATCTCTTCCACCTTCGGCCTCCCCAGCAGCTTCAGCACCTCGTCGTTGGTCGGGTTGTGGCCGAGCGCTCGCATCACGTCGCCGCACTGAGCGTAGGTGATCTTCATCTCACCAGTGGGCGTCTCGTCGAACAGAGTGAAGGCGTCTCTGAACTCTTCCACCTGATCTGGACTGAACTCAACCACAACGCTCTTCAGGTCGACCTCCGGAGGTTTGGTCTCTGGAGCTGCCGGAGCAGGAGGAGGCTCCTCTTTCTTCACCTCCACCTTCTTCACCTCTGTCTTCTTTGGTTCCACTTTCTTTGGAGCCATCGTGCTGCAGAGCGGAGGACGGACGGAGGACGGACGGTGGTGGATGAGGTTTTATGAGAGCCAGAGGCGGGGCGAGGGAGGCAGGAGAGAATAACAGAGAGAGAGAGAGAGAGAGAGAGAGAGAGAGAGAGAGAGAGAGAGAGAGAGAGGGAGGGAGGGAGGGAGAGAGAGAGAGAGAGGGAGCGAGGGAGGGAGGGAGAGAGAGAGAGAGAGAGAGAGAGAGAGAGAGAGAGAGAGAGAGAGAGAGAGAGGGAGCGAGGGAGGGAGGGAGAGAGAGAGAGGGAGAGGGAGAGGGAGAGGGAGAGGGAGAGAGAGAGAGAGAGAGGGAGAGGGAGAGGGAGCGAGGGAGGGAGAGAGAGAGAGGGAGAGGGAGAGAGAGCGCAAGTGCATACAACCAAATATGGAAAAACTGGAATAGAAACTGGAATAGAAACACTCACACTGAAGATAAGAAGTTTCCAGAACAAAGAACCAGTTTGAACCAGAATTCAGGTTTAATTCAAATATTTGGGTTAGGGTTAGGTTAGTTTAACTCTGAGTCAGTTACTATTGCAGAAAACTGCGTGAACATAACTTCAATCAATTATCACATTTTAGTTGTAAAAGTCCATATTCACAATTCCCAGTTTGTCTCATAGATGTTTTCACAGATCAACTTGTTCTTAACTCAACAAGAGTCAAACAGAAACTTAGTGATCAGTGAATGAAGCTCAGTCCCATGTGAGGATCCTCTCCAGAGACACACACATGCTGATGGAACTGAACACAACATCACATCAACACAACAACACAACAACACAACAACACAACAACAGGATTCACTACATGAGAAGAACCATTGTGATGTTTAAAGTGTTTATTCATAGGATGTGTGTGTTTATGGTTAAGTAGGTGTGTGAGTGTGTGTGTAGAGGTGTGTTTGAGTGTGTGTTTGTGTGTGTAGATGTGTGTTTGTGTGTTTGTGTGTGTGTGTGTGTGTGTGTGTGTTTGGGTGTGTTTGGGTGTTTGTGTGTGTGTGTAGATGTGTGTAGGCTTGTGTTTGAGTGTGTGTGGGGGGGTCTCTGTGTGTGTGTTAGTCTTGTTTCTCATTATTAACATTCCCTTCTGTGATAAGGACTGTGATTACCCATAATGCTCTTCGTCTTTTAGTCTTTAAATAACTTGACATTGTCCAGAAGTTTAGATAAATTCAACTGAGCTGTCACACACACACTTAGCAGACACACACAAACACACACACACACACACACATCTGCGACAAATAAAGCAATGATGAAGAAGGAGGAAGACAGTCATCTATCACATTTATTGTTTCTATTAAAAATCTTGACACGACTAAATCTGAATAATCTGCTAACTCTGTGTATTCACATGTAGTCCACAGAGTACACACATGTAGTACTCTGTGGACTATTGTAATTGTGTGTATTGGATGCAGATCTGTTGTCCATGTGTCCTGGGAGAGGATCCTCACATGGGACTGAGTTTATTCACTGATCACTAAGTTTCTGTTTGACTCTTGTTGAGTTAAGAACAAGTTGATCCTTGTTAACATCTATGAGACATGTGGTTGATTGAGTGACATGTAGTACCCTGTGCCCACATGTACTACATGTGTACTAACATGTAATACTATCTGTTCTATCATGTTGTACTGTGTACTCATGTTGTACTATCTGGACACACATATAATACTCTGTGTAACATGTGATACTCTAATCCAGGGGTTTTCAACTGCTTTCGTCCCAGGGACCACCATTCTGACTGGAAAGTAATCCGTGGCCCACTGATGTGCCTACGTGTGTGTGTGTGTGTTTATGTGGATAGAAGGAAGTTTTAACATTTGGTTTATTTAAAAACCTCAAGCAAATCTAGAAAAATCTGTGTAAAAAACTAAAAAAAACTGTTGATTTTCAGTGTATTTAAGAATTGAAAACGCAGTTTGTAATTGTATTGCATCTCAGAACCATATGAACATCAATATATAACGTTCATGACTTAAATGTACAGACATGTAGCTGTCATGTTGAGAGAACGTTAAAGTTACGTTGATCAATAACAATCAACATAAACTGGGGCTACAACTGAAGAGGGAAGATGACAAAGTAATGCAGAATATGTGACAAATGATAATCATACAATATCACACAAACAATTGAGCCCTACTTAAGTTTAACCTCATGATCACCAGCAGCAAATCCCACCTACTGCTAGTGTTGGTGGTGGTGGGTGAGTAGTACTTCTGTGTGTCTGTCATAGAGCTCTCCTAAGAAATTGTTTCTCAACCAGCGAACGTGGTAAAATTGACTGTTATTGCAATTAATTGCTTTGGCTATTATGCCAATTTATTTTTCTTATTACAAAGTATTTGTTTTTCCCTCTTTTGTTTTATTTAATATTTTCATTATTAATTCTGCCTTTTTGATATTTTTCACGATATTCAAGAGTAATCTGGAAATGTGAATTTCGCTGACCACCTGCAATGCCGTCGCGGACCACCAGGGGGCCGCGGACCCCTGGTTGAAAACCCCTGCTCTAATCTCTATATAGTGAATCTGCAATTTTGTCGTTCTGTCCGAATGTTTAGTGAAGTTTTTGTACTCTATTCAGGGAGCTTATTGTTTCCCACAATGCATCATCGACAACTAATAGTCAATCACCAGTTAACATATCCCATCATGCATTGCAGTATAGAAGGTTCGTATAAATGTGAATAAGAGCAGAACATCACAACCTGGGACAAACATTTTTATTTCTAGATTTAAAAATTCAACGTGTTTTTAACTGAGTTAAGTTTTAATACTAATGGTAAAATAAACATTTAAAATTCACTGTGGGATTTTTCAACAAGCAACGTTCATGCTCCTGTGAAAATGAAGCGATGCAGAGAAAACATATGAAAAATATATTGCATATAGTCCTCTACTCAGAAGATTATAATGTGATGACCTAAATATATATAGTATATAATCCTCTACTGCTAACTTTAATATGCTATTAGCTCTTACAGGACACATCTGTAGGATTCTTCAGCTGGGAATATGAATGTTTATATTCACAACTAAAACAAAACAGAACTCGAAGTCAGAGCAACAATATGAAGTGACAGTTACCATCATGCACCTGGATAGATAAGGTCTTCTATTGTTTTGTTTCTGAATAGATTAGAAAACCCTACAGCCAATCAGATCATCAGATGGAAACTTCGAATGAGATCAGTTCCCTCTTCACTTGGATCCACCTCCTGTTTCTCTCATGATTGACTGACAAACCCAGCTCCGCTATGATTGGCCAACTGGACATAAAGGTGGGACTGTAGGAATCGTGGGTAACTGTCAGTCTCCATTAGGCCAAAAACCTGATCCTGGGCCAACTGGAAGGAGGCGGGGTTAACTCCGAGAAGCAGGCTTTGATTGGTCGATTCTCTGACAGTTGAGTCCAAGTTGACCTAGAAACAGAGGTAAGGGAAAATCACATGATCAATCACAGGACAGACATACAGACATACAGACAGACAGACAGACAGACAGACAGACAGACAGACAGACAGACAGACAGACAGACAGACAGACAGACAGACAGAAGGTACCTGTCTTGCTGCAGTGGTAGAAATAAACTCCTCATAGATTTTCATAGCTCTGGCAGCCATGAGGGGGCGTATCCTTTTGAATCTCTCTACAGCCAACCAGAAATCCAGATTTTCCTCACTGAACTCTGACCTCAAGAAGTGTCGGAACACTGCCAGACCATCTAACCAATGGAAAAAGAGACTGTTCAACCAATAGGAACACACTGTCATTTTCCAGGCTCCTCCCCTCACTGACAAAAGGGAATTAGAATGCCTTACACTGATTGGTCAGCAGAGCCTCCAGACTCTCTGCCCACCTCAGCACTTCCCCTGGAGATGGTCTGAAAAACAAACGCACCTCAGACATATGAATCAGTAAAGATCCAATGGACTCACATATCTATCTATCTAAAGCTGAGCAGCTAACCTGCTCCAGGTAAAGTTGGAGATAAGAGACCAAACATTTTAAACCTTAATCCATAAATATTTAATTGGGGGACCGATAGTTTCCAGATTTACCTTGTTACAGACCCCCTCTTTTTTTACACAAGTATATGTACTTTTACTTAAGTAAAAAAAAGCAAAGAGTACTATTGCCGCCTCTGGTGTGTCCACATCATGTGATTCTAACTTTTCTCATCAAGAGGCTTCTTCACTTCACTTCCACTCGTCTTGTTAGTAAACGACACGTTCAGATCTCATGGTCTCGAGTTATTTATCCTGTTCCCACACGTCATTTGATCAAGGACACGTGATGTAATTTTACCAGATGTCACCAGGGGGCCCTTGACACAATCAGATGTTTAACAGCTGTTCTTCCTGCATTAAGCAGCTGTAACTGTGTCTTTTATTCTGGGTGTTTCTTCTCCTCTGATTTTTATTATACAACAGTTGGATCCTCAGCTCTGCTGTCAGTCAAACTGTCCATGTCTGTGATTGGTCATATGCAGTAAACCCCGCCCCTTTCATGTTCATGTATTCAGATCTTGATCTTGAATACCTGAGTTAAATGAACAAGCTGATAACCAGCGTCATGTGACCACTGAGCCAGACTTTGATATTTAAGTGAAGTTCGTCTGAATCCCAGAAAGAGATCCTGATTGGTTGAAACTGCTTCTTTGAACCGGGTCCAGGTTTTAGAGTCAAGGAAGTGGTGCTGGTCCAGGGTCTCGTTCTGAGAGTGGGTTAGGGTTAGGGTTAGGGTTAGGGTGTTCCTACCTGTTGTTTCTAAGAGCTTTCTCCAAACTGTTTCCATGGAAACGGGTACAGTTTTCTGGAAGCTGTAGAAATGACCGATTACGCCGAACATCTGGAGCTCTGAAGAGACCAGTCAACAAGTGAGGCAAACAGGAAGTGTAATCAAGAATAAAAACAAAGTGTGTGTTTACATACAGACTCTCTGTCTTGTTCGTTAGGTGAAGGTTCCTGAACTCAGAGTCCTGAACAAACAAAACAACAGACGGTCAGACTTTGATAGAACAGGTTCCATCAGGTTCTATCAGGTTCTATCAGGTTCCATCAGACTCAGTCTGGTTCAGGGGTCTCATTTATAAAACAGAGCGTAATATTCATACTTAAGTGTACGTGCGCACAAAAGCCAGAAATGGCGTACGCAAAAGAAAATTCCTATTTTTAAAACCGTGCACACTCACACCTGAACGCAATGTTCACTTTATAAATCCAGTCCACCTTGAAACGTTCCCACGTGGATCTGCCTCTTACTCCGCCCTCTACACGCCCACTTTCAACATTAAATGATGAATGAGTGAAGACGAGAGAAAGAACCGGAAATAAGAAAAGATCCAATTCAAAGGTGGAAGAAACACACGCTGTCAGAATGTGAGGGAACTTGTTGTATCTCCTGTTTATGTCTTAATTATCCAAAAGTGCAGGATTATAAAATTCAGACACAGACTTGATGTCCTCAATCTATAGAATTTAGCTGACTTATATTAATAAGCTTGTGTTTGTCCTGTGATGGTTCGGTTCCGTCAGTCGATCTAATACTGGACTCAGTTCAGCTCAGAGATCACAGATCTATAGAATATAGATCAGCTGATCAGCTGATCTAGTCACCTGCTTCCATCACGCAGCTTCACGCTCCAGAGTCACGACAGTATTTCTTTCTTTAGAGCATCGGACCGATCCCTCTCATCAGTGGATCCTCAGCTCTACACTTGATCTTGATGATGGCTCAGGCACGTTCACTGGAGCGATTTGATGATACACACACAATGTTAGAAGATATTCTTAAAAACTATTAATGATTATGTTTATTATCATATGAACGTAATTTGCTGTAAGTTGCTTTATATATTTTGCAATTAAAAGGTTTGTGTGGAGCAGATCTGTCGTGCGATAACAACTGAAGTTGTTGGTTTTAATGTCAATGATGAAGTGGATCAACATCTGCCTCAGCTCAACACCTCACGTCAGCTAAATGTTCCTACACACGGGCAGAGTTTGCGTGGAAATGCGCATATTTTCCCGTCAAAATCATTTAAAGAATCTCAACGTTTGAATGAGAAGTGGCGCTCGCACATTTCGACGGTTATAAATGAGACCCCCGGTCTGATGTGTTCTGGTCTTGGACTCGACCGACTGACCCTCTACCTTGTTGCTGTTGAGCAGCAGTGGAATTTGGTGCAGCGATCCCCCCTCACTGGTCAGCTGTTTCCTCAGAGTGCAGGGGGAGGTGGGGAGGGGGTCGGGGTCAGAGGTCAAAGGGTGGGTGAGTCGGTGGATGGCGCTTTCCGATAGGAAGTGGGGTGATGGAGGTTCCCGCAGCAGAGAACCCTCCGAGAGCGAGCGACGCAAAACTGAGCAACAATCAATCAATCAATCAGGAAAGAGATGACTCATCAAGATGTCACTGGTGACATCACTGATGACGTCACTGTGACTCATCAGCTGACTTACCTGCAGCTCTGTGGGCGGAGCCGAACTCCTTTACTTTTTCGTCCCTCTCCTCCTTTGAGTAGAGGTGGGCAGGGCTCAGCAGGAGGCCCCCCCCTCCAACACTCTCTGATGTTTCAGAGGCACTCTCCCCCTCCCCCTGCTGCCGCTCTTCCACCTCCTCATCTTCTTCCTCCTCCCTCCTCCTCTTCCTCCACTCGTCTTCCTCCGCTTTCCCTCTCTCCTTCCACACTGGACTCTGGGTGGAGGAGGAGGGAAAGGAAAGGGGGAGGGAGTGAGGAAGGCCGTTGATCATCCTGGAGGGAGGTGAGGGGGTGAAGGAGGGAGGAGGAGGAGTTGAGGAGGAGCTGGGGGAGTGGAGAGAGAGGGAGGGGGGGATGTCACAGAGGGGGAAGTAGGGGGAAGAGGGGGGGAGCAGGGGAGGGTCATTTGAGGAGAAAGGAGATGACGAACGATAGAGGAGGTCCGACTGATGAAGGGAGAGAAGACCGAAATCTGAGGGGAGGTGCGAGAGCTGGGGGGGGGGATGGGAGGGGGTCACAGAGGTCACAGAGGTCACAGAGGTCACTGAGGACACAGAGTACACAGAGGTCATAGGGGTCACAGAGTTCACAGATCCAAATAACAATATAGATCCTTCTTTAGAAGGTGAAACTTTAAAAACAATAAGAGGTCGTAGGTCACAGGTGAAAAGTCACCAGATTTCTGTACCTGGTGACTCGGAATCGTTTCCGTGGCGACCAGCTGCTGATGGATGTTGTCGTGGAGGCACAGACGGATTCTGATGTTTTGGTCGATGTTGAAACACTCGAGTATGAAGGCGAAACGAAAACAAGTCTGAGACGACTGCACCAGGTGGATGAGGAGGGGCTCTGACGACACTACAACAACAACAACACAATACCACAATAACAGAACACCTTAATAACACAACAACACCACAATAATACAACATTCTTACCCTCTCTGAGCTGCAGTGTGTTCAGGAACACTGGACTCTGGAGGACGTTACAGCGGCCGACCTCGTCCTCTCTGGTTAACAGCAGCAGGTCGTTGTAGATCAACACCGTCACCTGAAACACACACAAACACACACAATGTAGTGCTACACAGGCTGCCTCTTGAGTCCATGTGACTTGGAGTACTGTTAGCTGTACTGTGAGCTGTGACCTTTGCAGGCAGCAGCCTAGCTTGGTGTAGAATGATTTCCTCAGACATCAGTAAGGTTCTGTCGGCGCTGCACAGATCAAGAGGCTGAAGTCAACAAGAACAAGAGCAGAAAAAAAGTTATACATTAGGTTAAATATTTGAGTTCAGGGTAATGGTGTTGAGTTGTTGTTGAACTGATTCTGTGTTTGTTTTGGTTTGGGTGTAGGTTTAAGTCTCGTCCGGTGGTCGCTCTACGTGTTTGTTCCTTGTGAAATCTTCGGAGTTGATTTTTCTTGAGTCCGCTTCACAGTGATTGCAGTTCAGAGCTGTTTCCTTCCATGTGCTCTGCACTCCTTCCATCCTTGGTATCCAGCCGGCTCTTCGTTGCTTCTTTTTGAGCAATAAACTCTTTATTTATCTCCCCCTGTATTCAGTCACTGCTTTGGGTTAGGCTTAACCCTTAGGGTCCGAACTAAGAGTGCAAGGCTATGACTGTAAATGAAGTGTTCATTCAATATTTTACATTTCTTCAGCCTCTGACTGAGTTTAAAACTCAAAGGTTCTAGAAAAGTTAAGATGAGAAAGAAGGTTCAAGCTTTGATTCTGCTTTAGGATATCGTAGTTTATGTTCCAGTTTAGATAGTTAGCGATCTTTATTCAATATTTTCTAGAATGTCATTCTGTGCTCAGACCCCAAAACAGATTCAGTTCTAGGTCAGGGTAGAGGTTACGGTGTATGCCCTCGATCAGATGAAATACTCTTGAGCAATTGGCCTGATGACGCTTCTATCACAGGACGGAGTTAACAGGCCACTTCCTGTCTGAGTCTGCTGCACCCGGCTGCTCCACCTCTCACCAGAACAATGAGGAGGATCTGATGCTGTTGTGAACGAGTCAGTGCAGAAAACCTGCTGCTGGGTTGTTCAGCTAGGAAACACAATTCCGGATTTGTCCTTTAGATCGGTTCAGTGTGAGATTCGAGGTTCAAATGTAGAAAAATACGTTGAAATTAAAGATCATTGGTTCTGACTGAGATTAAAGGTACAAGGTTCTAACCTGGACAAAGATGGGGAAGATGAGAGTTTTTGGTGCCAGTGTCATGTAGCTTTCATATGAAGAGCACGGCAGATGTGATTGGACGATGGTGCAGTTCTGGTAGTTGCCATAATCATTGGGCGTGGCCGAAGAAGAGGAGGAGAGGGGCAGGGGTAGGGTGGTAGTGTGGCTCGTAAACAGTTGCTGTGATGACTCAGGTCGAGGGTCGTGGAGAAGGTCCTGACCTCTTCTGGGGTGAGTCCGGTACAAAGGACCTGGTGATCAATGACACAAATATATAAATGATTAATTGATATATTGATCGATTTTTAGGATAATCAATATTTAGATTGGAGAACGTACTGATTGTGGTGTTCCTGTCATGACAAACTGGATGCAGGTGCTGAAACAGAGACAGAACATGGGAAAGGTTCTTTTCACTGACATTCTTTTTCTGTGTGTTTCTGTGGCAGGAAGAGAAGAAGTTATCTGGTTCGGTTCTGTGCCTGACCGAGGTCTCAGTTTTGTCCTTTGGGTTAGATGGATTCTAGGTGAGGCCGGGGCTATCATTTATGTTTCAGTGACAGATACTACCATTAGAATATTGTTCGGTTCTCTGTCAGTGACCTGCTTGCTCAGGTGATAGGTTCTAAAGTTCTACTGGAAACAGAATACTCTAATTCTAGTGAAGGTTCTATGTTCCACGTCCTGGCTCAGACTCACTTGTGCTCCTGGATTGACAGGTGACAGGATGATGTAATTGTCTCCATTTGATGATGTCACACGGGTACCCTTTAGTGTGGTGTTGCTGCAGGAGTACTCAGTCACTTCCTGTTCTCCCTCCTCATTCTCGTGCTTCCTGTCTCTCCACAGAGAACCCAGAGCCGCAAGACTGGCGCGGACCAGGGAGTTCTGACCCTGTCTGCGATCCTGTGGACTGTGGGCAGGGCGAGGCAACGATCTTCTGCCTGTCGTCTAGGAGACAGATGAAGATTAGCTTACCATGACGACCGTTAGCTTTCCTCTCACGCCTGCTATGTCCCTGTGTACGTACAGGAAGACTCACAGTGTTGTGTGTCCGTCGGCCGAGCAAAGCCTCACTTCCTGCCATGAGGTCAGGTAAACCTCTCCACACAACCAACACTATCCGAGACGGACAAGTCCTGAAAAGACAGACAGGTATAGAGACAGAAAGAAAGGGAGAGGGACAGACAGCGAGTAGAGAATCTGTGAAACAGCTGACTGAGCGATGACAGTATGGGGGGGCTTGATCAGTCCAAAAGTCAGATAATAAATGTTGGTGTCAGCAGGGTCAGGCTCTGAGGGGGCGGGGTTACCTGATGGTGTGGGCGAGCTCCACACACTTCCAGGTTTCCACAGGAAGTCCGTTCAGCTGCAGGACCAAGTCTCCCTGACGGAGTCCAGACCGATGAGCTGGACCTCCTGCAGACACACAGGTCATCAACTAAATCTGACGCCACTTAGAACCGAACACTGCAGACAGCCAATCAGATTAGCTGTAGATCACATGACTCTGCTCAGGTGTGTGGTTCTCACCAGGATCGACAGCCTGGACTCTAACTGGACAGTCGGAGCAGATTGTGAATCCAAATCCATCTGTTCCTCGTATGATGTTCACCTGAGAGAACAGGAAGAAGCTATCAGCTGCTCAGACAGCGCCCCCTCAGGACAACTGAAGCATCTTCAAGCTTCAAAATAGTTCAAACAGTGTCAACACATCTAATCAATACATTCATCTAATCAATATGTTTGTCTTTTCAATACATTCAATCAATTAGTATTGATTATTAAGCAGGAATCAAACGATGAAATAGGATTATTTCCTGTGTGTGTGCTGCAGTGCAGCCTCCATCTTGCAGGTGGCGCTGCTCTCAGCTTTGGTTTCCATGACGCTCGAAGGAAAAGGTCAAAACTTTTCTCTACACAAAGGAGGTTTAATGTTCTTGAGTGCAGACTGGAAGGCAGAAATTAAACTGAGCCTGAGGAGACGAGCCCTGGGGCGAAGGTATTTAAACACTATTGTTCTCTACTGGATCGGGTCGGACAGAACCTGGTCTCAGCTCTGAACCTGGTTTACAACCAACAGCTTCACCTGCCTGCAGACAGAAGCTGAGAAGAACTGAGGCAGAACCACAGTGGTCCACCAGGTGAGAAGGTCATGTTACCATGGAGATGAAAAAAGAGAAAACCATCATGATCAAACATACTGTTTAACAGTTTGTTTAACGACAGACACACATATACACACAGACACAAACATAGACACACATATACACACGTACACACGTATACACTCATACACACTAGCTATTTCTGTTTCATCCAGCACTCTGACCGGCTCTCACTCTAACTAATACACACTCATCAGTAGTTATCAGGACCTGATCAGCACATGAACTCACTTAGTGTTTGTTTGATTCCACAGTTTCTGAGGCTGCATTCAAACATCATGACAAACACAATGTGTGAACACAGTCCAACACGAGCTCACAGTCAGGACTCTGGATCTGGATCTGGATCTGGATCTGGATCTGGATCTGGATCTGGATCTGGATCTGACTCCATTGATTTAATAACGAGACACATGATCCTAAGTTTGTCGTCTACATCATCTCATAAAAAACTGAACAAATCAAAATGAATTAGTTCATTTTAAGTTTGCTCTAACTCAACACTGCAAATATACACACACATACGTGTTTAAACACACACTACACATACCAAACACAGATACACATAAACACACACATACACACACCTGAGGAAGGTTCTGTCCGATGCAGAATCGACACAGACGGTGAATCGTGTGCATCATAAGGTCCCTGGTTCTAATCCGGCAGATCTGTCAACATGTGATCCAGGTCCAGATCTAAAACAGGACTGGGTCTAAAACCAGATCTGGTCTAGATGTAGACTTCACATGACCATATCCAGGTAGATTTTTTGATCCACACTGTCCAAAAATCTAAATCAGAACCAGGTCTTAAACTTGTGGTGATATAAAAATAACAAAAAACAAGTCTGGTCTCAAAACTAGAACCAGATCTGACTCCGTCTGACACAGAGTGTGTGAAGTTTCATACTTCAGACTGCAGTGTGTGTGTGTGTGTGTGTGTGTGTGTGTGTGTGTGTGTGAGAACCAACAGGCAGAAGAATAGCAGGAAACACACACACACAAAAACAGACTCACAAAAACACTGGATGGATCTCTGCGATAAGACTCACACTTCCTGAACACACACACACAGCCGTGTGAATGCTCCACACACAGTGCTGGATCTGGCCCTGCTCGCCCTCACAGCCACAGAGACAGAGAGTCCGTCATGCATCATAGAATCAACAGACATTTTCATGGAAACCAATATTCTGTTTTGAACCAGATTAAGAAAATAGTCTAAATATTAGTATAAGTGCATGCATTGCATTACTGAGAAAGAGTATGTTCTAATTACATTGGTCTGAATAGGATCATACTCGATAATATGATTCCGATCATGTTTATGTCTTTAATATCAATATACTATGTGATCATCTCATAATCATGTGACATCGTAACATCAGATCTATTTCAAGTTCTGTTAAGTAATGATGAGTCATCTGTTAATCATGGTGCTCCTCAGGGTTCTGTGCTCGGCCCAGTTTTATTCAGCATACATATGCTTCAACTAGGAAACATTATCAAGAGACACTCTGTAAACTTGACCTGTGGACGACACCCAGTTTAACTTCGTCAATAACACCAGAACAATGTAATCTGTGATCTCAGAGTTTCCTTTGATCCTGATTTGTCCAATGATCTTATTGAAATCACATTTCTAAATCTAAAAAATCAGTCCTTTCTCAAAAAGACGCAGAAGAACGAGTCCAGGTCTTTGTTCCATCCAGACGTGATTATTGTAACTCCTTATTATCCGGCTCCAGCAGGAAGTCGTTAAAGACTCTGCAGTTTGTCCTAAATGCTGCTGGACGTGTCCTGAAGACAACCAGAGACCACATGTCAACCTGTGTTAGCTTCACTACACTGACTTCCTGTTACATCTAGAATATAATATAAAATCCTCCTTCTCACCTACATTAATAATATGGCAACAACACACATTGAATGGGTTTGTTTACCCAATAATGAAACTTCAGTCACCACTATGATGGAGGGGGGTGAAGTGGTCGAGTCCACAAACACTTCTGGATTCTAAGCTAGCGGACTGTAGCATGTCTGTCCCTGAATGCACCTCGTAGGACGATATCAGGACATTAACTCAGGAGCAGAATGGAGGCATGTTAGTTTTGTATCTGTTGTCGATCGCCAGTTACTTCAGTTGTGTTAGATTCTGCTCAGTTTACCCCTGAAACTCCAGAAGTGTTCACGCGGTGCTGAGGAGATGACGAATTTACATTTTTCAGTGAACTGTCCTTTAAAGAGCTCATAATATTTGTGTGTGTGTAGCATGCGTGTGTGTGTGTGTGTGATATGTGTGTAGTGTGTGTGTAGGGGAACCAGCTTCACTCTATAATTCATAACATGTGAATCTTTGATGTGAAAAACATTAAAACACAAACAGTGTGTGTGTGGGGGGGGGGTCACCATATCTCTGATCTGATTGGCTGGCAGTAATATATTGTCACAGGATTAGTTAACAGAATCAGTAAAATCCATCAAAGGTCACATCTGTTCCAACCCTGGTCTAACACCAGGTCCAGTCCTGATTCTGGTTCCTGTAGAAGTATGTGTCGGGTGAACGTGGGGGGGGCTGACTCACCATCAGTCGCTGAGTGCTGCTGCTGCTTGTGAGGAGTTGGTTGGTGAAGAGTGTGGAGATGTTGGTTGGACCGGAGCAGGAGTTGAAACTGTCGAGCCTGAGGGGGGGGCTGCAGGTCAAGCTGGGTTCAGTCAGGTCAGTGAGTCCAGCGGTGGATGTGCGGCTGGTTGTGGCGGCGCTGGTGATGTGGTTCAGGTCATTATCTGAGTTAGAGTCTGGAGTCTTCCTGAGGTCAAGAAGATAACTGTCTTCACCTGCTGCATCATCCCAAGACCATGCTGTGTTCTTCCAGAACATCCTGACTGTCCCCACACCAGCCTGGATCCTACAAGACCAGACCAAGCCAGACCCGACTGGACCAAACCAGACCGGAGCAAACCAGGTCCTTCTAGACCAGACAAGGAGACAGGTGGTCTGTGTCTTTGAAGAAGGACGATCGAGATGAGTTCATTCACAATTGGAACCTCTGAACCATCAGGATTCAGAAGTTTAGTCCTGGGACATGAAGTCCACAGATTTTACTCTGTAGGACAAACCAAATTAAATTGATCTAAAATCCTTGTCAGGTCCACAACCTGGTCTGTGGTTCTGTTGGTCCTTGGTGTTCTTGTTGTGCTGGGTCGCCTGGTACGTTGTCCTGATCTGTGGTTCTGTTTGTTCTAGTTCTACGAGCTGCTGCTAAGACGTCTTGTGTCCTCTCTCTCTCTTGTCTCCGTCCTCTGTGTTATGTAGGTCGGGGCGAACGAGTGTCAGATCTCAGTGTGATGTCAGAGGGGATGGGGGGGTTTAAGGTATTGTGAGGGTCACATGGTTACCAGGCAGCTTCTCATCACCGTGGTAACTGTTTGGACCCCTTGGGAGAGAGAGAGAGCAGGAGTCATTGTTAATATATATTTCCACTGCTCGTTCGCCCCTCTCTCCCCCATCACTATAAATAGACAAGACATATAGATTCACATACGAGAAAGTGTGTGTGTGTGCGTGTGTGTGTATTTGTCCTATGGTCTTCTGTTAGAGCTAGTGAAGCTAACATGTTAGCGTTTGTGTATTGATACTTATATGTAAATATCAATATTTATTATCAATAAAAAAGAGTTTGCTGCTTCTACATTATTTGTTCAATTTTGTTATTTTGATGATTTTAACTACACCAAAGAATCAATAGAATGATAATAATCACTGGTAGACATGTAATGATGTCATTATGTGATGTCATTAATCAATATGATCACATGATCACTGATTTTTGTGATCTTTTTGCTCCGTGTTCGGTCTCATGTTCATAAACAGCTGTTCTACTGAGCATCCTCCTCCCTCCGTTGGCCTCCCATTGGTCAGATGTGCTGTGATGTCACCCAGTCCAACAGATACAGTTTGATTTATGAAGATGAATAGTTCAACCTGCATGGAACCAATCCCAAAGCTCATACAGTCAATCAGCTGACTGCCCCTGAGGGGAGAGACAGGTAAAACAGGTGAGACACGTATGAGACAAAGCTCTCTCTCTCTCTCTCTCTCTCTCTCTCTCTCTCTCTCTCTCTCTCTCTCTACCTCTCTCTCTCTCTCTCTCTCTCTCTCTCTCTCTCTACCTCTCTCTCTCTCTCTCTCTCTCTCTACCTCTCTCTCTCTCTCTATCTCTCTCTCTCTCTCTCTCTCTCTCTCTCTCTGTCTCTCTCTCTCTCTCTCTCTCTCTCTCTCTCTCTGTCTCTCTCTCTCTCTCTGTCTCTCTCTCTGTCTCTATCTCTCTCTCAGACTTGGACCGTACCATCTGCAGCTGCATGTGGAGGAGGAGATACTGAAATGGTACTTTCTGTGGACACCTTTATGACACGTATACAGACTCGCTCACCAATCACTGTTGTCATCTTTTACAACATTCGTGACACAGCCAGACACAACCAGACTACCACAGTACCACAGTACTACCTGCCTATCTCTCTCTCTCTCTCTCTCTCTCTCTACCTCTCTCTCTCTCTCTCTCTCTGTCTCTCTCTCTCTCTGCCTATCTCTCTCTCTCTCTCTGCCTATCTCTCTCTCTCGCTCTCTCTACCTCTCTCTCTCTACCTCTCTCTCTCTCTCTCTCTCTCTCTGTCTGCCTGCTCCCTCTGTCCGCCTGTATCTTAATGTGTTTAAACCCTCAGCTGTGTTTTTAATGTGTTGAACTACATGGTGATATTTTATTTTTAGCATGTCTATGAACCTATAGCATGTTACTAACATGGTCACTACACTTTAACAACATGTAGTGTCACATGTTACTAATATGTTCACTACATGTTGTTATCAATTAATCAATCCAATTTTATTTGTATAGCCCATATTCACAAATTACATTCATCTCATAGGGCTTTAACAGGGTGTGGCATCCTCTGTCCTTAACCCTCAGCAAGAGTGAGGACAAACTACTAAAAACCATTTTAACAGGTAAAAATAAGTAGAAACCTCAGAGAGAGCCACATGTGAGGGATCCCTCTCCCAGGACGGACACAAGTGCAATAGATGCCACGTGTAAAAACATTCATCATTAAAGTCTTTAGCGGCATTGATGCAGTCCCGCTGCAATCACAGTCCATGGTCAGCAACCAGCAGGACCACGATCCAGCATCCAGACCAGAGGCCACTCCAGTCCTCAGTCACCGTCCACCGCCGCCCACCAGGACCCACCACGAGCCATCGCCGCGGCCCTGGTCCACCTCCTTTACCCAGTGCCAACGCGACACAGGGTCCGCCACCAGCACCACGATCAGCCCACACGACACAGAATCCGCCACACTGGGTCCACCACTGCGACCCCCGATGCACGATCCACAAACAAAGGGACCCCGGGGAAGGGGGATAGGGATGGAGAATCCAACTACCTCAGCTCTGACCCCCGACGCTTGTGGGGTGGCCTGCGACACATCACTGGCTATAAAGGGAGAAGTAGCAGTGATGATCAGCATGCTGCCTCCCGACCTGATGACCTCAACACCTTCTACGCACGGTTTGAGGCAGCCAACATCCTTCCATCCTCGAGACTGGCTGAGGACCGAGACGACTGCACTCTGTCCCTGACCGTGGCTGACGTGAGGCGAGAGCTTCAAAGAGTGAAGCTTTGAAAGTCATCTGGGCCCGATGGAGTTCCAGGCCGCGTCCTCAGGGGGTGCGCCGACCAGCTAGCGGAGGTCTTCACCTCCATATTCAACCTCTCCCTACAACTGTCAACAGTCCCCACCTGCTTCAAGCAGGCCACCATCATCCCTATACCTAAAAATCAACCATCACCTGCTTAAAGGACTACCGCCCTGTAGCACTGACCTCCACCATCATGAAGTGCTTCGAGCGGCTCGTCAAAACCCACATCTGCTCCACCCGTCCTGACACCGTTGACCTCTTCCATTTTGCATACCGCCCCAACAGATCGACGGATGATGCCATCGCCCTGACAACACACACCACCCTCTCCCACCTGGAAAAGGCCAACACATATGTGAGGATGCTGTTCGTGGACTACAGCTCCGCGTTCAACACAATTGTGACTGAGAAGCTCGTCCCTAAGCTCAGGAGCCTGGGTCTTAAAGGCTCCTGAACAATCAACACTGACCCCTGAACAGTCACCATGTACATTCTGCTCCCCCACTCATACCAATACACTTACTCCACATATACTTATCTCATTTAATATTCCCCAATCCTTCACCCTGTAAACTGCAGCTTCATTTGACTATGTTATAAAGAGATGCATTTATTAGTCCCAAACACATGCAGGTAGGGAAATGTATCCTCTGCTTTTGACCCATCTGGTGCAGGACACACAGAGCAGTGAGCGACCATGTACAGCGCTCGGGGAGCAGATGTTGGGGGAGTAAGGTGCCTTGCTCAGGGGCACTAGACAGGGTCTAGACAGACTCTTGGATTTTTGGGCAGATCAATCCAGGTTCGTCTTGTTGTCTCTCCGTGGAATCGAACCAGAGACCTTCTCTGCCCAGAGTCCAAGTTTCTGCCACTAGACCACCGCCTCTCCTTTATATGTTATAGATGTTACGATGTTATATGTTATATTTTATGTTATATAGTATGTTTTTTTTTCTATTTTGTAAAGTCTTCTGCTGCGTAGATGCTGCCTGCCATGTCACAAGAATTCCACGGCTCCGATGATGCTGTCATTGGTGCATGTGAAAATAAACTTTGATTTGATTTGAAATGAGGAGGTCCTGATGGTAGAAGATGTGCGGAGACGTGTTGTGTATCAAGAAGTCTGGTTGTGATCATAGTGTTAGCGTGTTGAACTACATGTTGTCAGCTTGTTTTTAACTTGTGGGTTAACATGTTGTTGGCATGTGACTCCGAACACTGTGACAGACTGAACTAAATCTGATCAGATTATCAGCCGGCCACCCGCTCTGTGTCTCAGTGTCTCGCCTGCTGCAGAGCAGATGGTCTCGACTTGTCATGAAGCTTTAACTTGAAAATACATTTTCAATTGGGATTTTTATCATCGTCAGAGGTCGTGTTGATCCTGAAGTCAGACAGGTAATTTGATTGATCGTTGATATCAGTGATCACTCAGACGTCCTGTCTGAGTTTTATTTAAAAACAATAAGATGCTTCATGCTTTGGAGGTTTGATTTCATACATGTGATTTAAATGATTTATTTATATATGATTGTAAGAAAACATATGTTTGAAAAAATAACAAGTTGAAACAACTTTTGATATTTGAAAGCGTAACAATATATATATATATTTCCTCTCATTTGTTTTGGTGATACGGTGATAAATCAGTTTATATCAGGTCAACTGACCCAAGCGCTTTATGATGTACGTTTTATGTGATGATAAGACACAGACAACAAGGTAAGCTATGAAATAAAGTTTAACCCGATATGCACATTGAAATTGTTTGTAAAATAATTGTTTAGTTTCAATCAGCTTAGATTCTCAATAAATCAAATTTTGGTCAGATGAGAACTGATCAGAGTTTTAGAATCTGATGTTGTAGAACGGGACGTTTGACTGTGATGAGGTGTTTAAAGTCTCTAACTCTAACCCTATGTGTTAATCAGTCAGATTAAAGTGATGCTGACAGACACTGAGAGTCTCAGAGAACTGACGACCAGCTGCTGCACGTTACTCCAGACTGAAAACAGGTTAAGTTATTCACGTGTTCTGTCATCGTCTCACGAAGAACCTCAGGAGATGAAATGTGGAGGTTCTCTGCAGAAAGGTTCTTTAAGGTTTCTGAGATTCAAAATGTCCACTTCAGAAGTTCAGATTAAAGGGTTAATTGAAGAGGTTCAAACATGAACGTTTTAATGTCCCTTGGTTTTTTAGCATGTGTATCGTTGGTTGTTCAGTTGAGTTGAAACTTGATACATTTAAAAGTGTAAACATCTGACATTTTGGTGTTTGCCATTATTTCTTTGACCATCGGTTTGCCAGTGAAGCACTATGAATCCTGGGATACGTTGAGCTGAGGAGGATCCGGTTGTGGGGATGGAAGGATGTGTCTGAAAGAAGACACTATGACACCTCTTGTCCTCAAATGCATCATCTGATGGAGATGGAGCCTGGAGTAAGACTCCATCGTGATATAGAGGATAAGGAGCCACCTTCATGTCTTTTGTGCTGTTTGTGCTTCAGGATGATGGTGAACGATCGATGGACCATCATGAACAACAGCAGTTCAGAGCTCGACAGCAAGCGGCCCAACAAACACAAGGTGAGTCCCAACAGCTGCTGAGTCAACATAATAAAATAAGGTACTGTGGTGCTTTATTACTGTAGTACTGTGGTACTGTGGTACGGTGGTACTTTATTACTGTAGTACTGTGGTACGGAGGTACTGTGGGACTGTGGTACGGTGGTACTGTGGTACTTTATTACTGTAGTACTGTGGTACTGTGGTACGGTGTTACTGTGGTACTGTGGTACGGTGTTACTGTGGTACTGTGGTACAGCAGTACTGTGGTACGGCAGTACTGTGGTACTGTGGTAGTCTGGTTGTGTCTGGCTGTGTCACGAATGTTGTAAAAGATGACAACAGTGATTGGTGAGCGAGTCTGTATACGTGTCATAAAGGTGTCCACAGAAAGTACCATTTCAGTATCTCCTCCTCCACATGCAGCTGCAGATGGTACGGTCCAAGTCTGAGAGAGAGAGATAGAGACAGAGAGAGAGACAGAGAGAGAGAGAGAGAGAGAGAGAGAGAGAGAGAGACAGAGAGAGAGAGAGAGAGAGAGAGAGAGACAGAGAGAGAGAGAGAGAGAGAGATAGAGAGAGAGAGAGAGAGAGAGAGACAGAGAGAGAGAGAGAGAGAGAGACAGAGAGAGAGAGAGAGAGAGAGATAGAGAGAGAGAGAGAGAGAGAGAGAGAGAGAGAGAGAGAGAGAGAGAGAGAGAGACAGAGAGAGAGAGAGAGAGAGAGAGAGAGAGAGAGAGAGAGAGAGACAGAGAGAGAGAGAGAGAGAGAGAGAGAGAGAGACAGAGAGAGACAGAGAGAGAGAGAGAGAGAGAGAGAGAGAGAGAGAGAGAGAGAGAGAGAGAGAGGGGGTGGAGCAGACGACACACAGCTAATCTGTTAATCTAAAATTAAAGTGTCCGATTTACACGTCTCTAATCTGCTGCAGCCGTTCACTTCACAGATTAAATCTGAACTAACACACAACTTTAACTCAAAGTTTATTTAAAAAGATGAAAAGTCAATTTCAAGTAGAAATCATATGAAAATCAAATGTTTATGTTGAAATATTGATGAGAATATGTGTGTGTTCAGAAGTGCTGCAGCTTCCTGTTATGGTTCGTCATCGTGTTGGTTGTCATAGCAGCCATCGTCACAGCAACAGTCACCGTCCTGTACCTGAACCAGTTTCCTCTCCCGTTCATCAGCAGGTAACACCCGTCTGTCTCTCTCCCTGTCTGTCTCTCTGCCCATCTGTCCCTCTGGCTCACCTGGTTCAATGTTGCCATGTCAACAGGGGCGGAGTCTCCTCTTCACCTGTGATTTCAACCAATTCCAAAGAGTCTGGCGCCCTGGTGACAGTGTCACGTGTCACAGCAGGAGAACCAATCAGCATCTTCCTGGACCCCAACTGTCCGGACTACAGTGAGAGCCTCCTGCGGTGGGAAGCACTGCAAAGCTCTGTGCTCCGAGCACTGACCAATCACAACGCAGACGACTGGCAGGACATAGGACTGGTCCAGAAACTAGCCGAGGAGCTGAAGGTGTTATCAGGCCACGCCCACAACCTGAGGGTGGAAGCTGACTCTCTGAAAAGAGGTCAAGGTGTTCTGGACCAGCGATTGGACGGACTGCAGAGCGAGCAGAGTCGCGTCATGCAGGTGAGTCCTGGGAACAGGAAGTCTCAAAATGTACAAAATAAAAGCCTCAGGTAAATGTCCTCCTTTTCCCCCCCCTGCAGGTGCTGATGGACGTTCACTCTGGTATGTCCAAGATAACAACAGGTGTCAGTGATTCTCTGCTCAGCCTGCAGAGGGAGACTGAGAGTCTGAGGAGACTGAAGGCAGAGCTGCACAGACACAATGACGACAGAGGTACACAACTACACAACAACGACAACTCCTCCTACAGAACCCTCTTTCTCTTTCTCTTACCGTGTGATGCTCTCTCACCCTTAGCGGTCAGACCCAGAGACTGCAGTGATGTCATGGCGTCTGGCATCCTTCAGGACGGAGTTTATTCAGTTTTTCCGACACATGACCCCGACGGCTTCATGGTCTACTGTGACATGACAACTGATGGAGGAGGGTGGACGGTAAACACACAGAGTGAAAGAGCAGCGCCTTCTGCTGGTCACCAGATGAACTGAAAGAAGGAAACTGGTTGACCTTGCTGAATCTGTGTGTGTGTGCAGGTGATCCAGAGGAGGCAGGATGGTTCAGTCAACTTCTTCAGAGGCTGGGAAGCATACAGAGACGGCTTCGGACAAACAACAGGAGAACATTGGCTGGGTGGGACACACACACACCTACACACTTACTGACAGAAAAACTGAGCAGATGAATGATTATCAATAATGTTTTAAAGACTTTATAAAGCAAAAACAAATCATTTGCCACACTACAGAGCGACGTGTAAATCAACCATCCTGACAAAAATTTGAATGCTTAAAAAACAGCAAGTATCAAAGTAACATGGAAAACATGAAAAACTGAGTTGCTCTCCACAACTGGTTTTGACCGTGGCAGCCAGTTCTTATTGGGATTGGGCTCCCCCATTGACGATGACTGACAGACAAATTTGTGATTCCCCGGCTCCCTCTCTATCCGACACTGGCAAAGTATTACATCGGGTCGCGTTCACAGTGGACCAGAGGTCGAAGGAGCTCCAACGGTTTGATTCCCTTTGATGCACGTCCTCCCCCACTCTCTCTGTGCCCCCCTTCAAAGCTGCTCTCTATCCTATCCAAAAAATACAGGCCAAAAAAAAAGTAAAGAAAGAAATAAAGAATATGAGGACAATACAGTGTTATGAGCTCCTTGATATATGAAGGATTTGATCGTGAGGATCTTTCTATGTGACGAGCAGGATCTTGATATTCAGAGTTTCACAGGGAGCCAGAGAAGCTCAGAGCAGTGAGATGATCTCTTCTAGTTCCTCTCAGCTCTCGGCTGCAGCATCTTGGACCAACTGGAGGCTTCTCACAGACTCACTGAGACGTCCTGATCATAAAGACTCACACTGATCTACATCAGTACATATATGGTGTCAGATGCTGCACTAAGATCCAACAGGATGAGTATAAAAACAAGTCCATTATCTGAGGCCATG